>JASFAX010002100.1:0-47428 GCA_030737875.1 Allium sativum
CGTCCGCGAATTTCGACTATTGACTTCAAATTGACGTTAAAGGAGATCCTCTGTCGGATTTTCCTAAAATCAGAAATTTTGGGTTCGTATCGAAAAGAGCTTTCATACAAGAAATTTTAAATCTAATGGTTGGATTTGGAACAATGTCCAAACCAAATTTAGAAAAGGTCGCTTTAAGTGAAGTTCGATGACTGTTTATGAAAATCGACTGTACAGGCCTTGATAAAATTATTAAAAATATTAATAATTTGTTTAAAATCGAAATAAATGATTCGGAAAGAATTGGGATGAAAAATTCCACGTTTGTAAGGATAAAAATATATTTTTATCAAGATGAACTAGTTATGAACTAGAATTATAATCCAATATTTTTAATTAAATAAATTGGATTTGGAATGGTTTTAAAAATAACCAGAATTTCCAATATATGAATTGGAATGGATTTGAATCGAAATTATCTTCGGAATATTTCGATATTGGATTCCGTGATTATACGGATATTGTAGAGGAATTTGGAAGATATATATATGTGTATATATATATCGTTATTCCCAATAAGATATTTGTTGATTTCAGAATTTGATATTGAATATAAGCCGATATGATTTCTATTCAGAGTCTTGTATTTAATACTGAATTGGATTTGGGTTTGTTGTGAACGGTGTCTTCATCCACACTGTTCTTAAGCCCAGTTGAGAAAAGAATAAATCTTCTAATTAAAATTTAGTGAGGTTTTCCAATTAATTAATATTTAATTGGGATTGAATAAAAGAATTGGATTTTGGGTTTGTCGTAAATAGTGTCTTAAATAACGCTGTTCTTAAACCCCGTGTGAAAAGAATAAATCTTTTAATTAATATTTAACGAAGAATTACCAATTAATTAACATTTATTTGGAATTGAAAATGGAATGGGAATTGGGTTTATTGTGAACTGTGTTTTAACGACATTCGTTCTTTAACCCGATTTACAGTGAAATGTGATTTGGAATTTACAAATCTTTTTATTAAGATTTAGCGGGAATTTTTTCCAAAGTAAAAATTTCCCATTTAATATATTAAATTGGATTGGAATGGAATTCGATCTGATAACAATCAAAGTGAGCTTCTGTGGAGGAAGACTGTTACTATACGTGGAATTTAAAAGGCTTTTCCATTATTCCATTTATATTATTCGTTGGATATGGAAGTTTATATCGATTATATATATTGATCTGTTTTCTGCGAAGATTCCATAATTAATGGAATGTGATTTTGGGTTTATCGTGAGCTATGTTTTAAATGATATTGGTTCTTTAACCTAGTTAAAGACCGGATTTATTTCCTAGATATGAGATGATCATTAATATTGATTTTGGGGAAGATTAAAACTAAGTAGAGTTTTAATGAATCTTTAATTAGATGGAAATGAGAATATGATAAATTAAAATAATCAAATTCGGTAAATGATCGAGAATGGAGTATCACCAGTTTTGCTCCAAGCGATAGGTAACTCTTTAATTAGTTTTGAATGTGAAATGGTAATTAATTTTACCGATAACACCGTGGTGTTAGATACGGAGTATTACTAGTTTTGCTCCATGGGATGAATATGTTGGGATTGGGAAATTAAACAAATGATTACTTTGGTTAGGTGCACTAATCCCGACTAGTTTGGATAAACCTTAATTTGGTTTGAATTGATATCCAATAGATGATTAAAGAATAAATTTAAATAATTTATCTATGATAAAACTAATGGGAAACTTTCCCAAAGGATATGAATATTTAAATAAAATAATATTCAGAATTGGAATGAGGCGTATGTTATGTTTTTATAGCACTTGTTTATAAGATATGCGAGTTATTTAGAAAGACCGTGTTTATCCCATTCTGAATAACTAAATCGACGATAAGTCGATGATGAAGACGGTGGTTGAAGACCGGAGGTCTTCATATCGTTTTGATGATTACTGATGTCTTGATTGGGCTGTACACCCAAGACGAGGTAATAAGTGGTGATCGTCCAGACGTACTTGGAGATCGACGGATATGCGAGGACCTCTCTCCTGTATTGGACATATGGGACGAGGAATAGGGTGCCTCCGGTTTCGTTCAGACCCAGAACGAACTTGTAAATGGATGTGCGTCGGACATCTTCATTCTGTGTGATTGATCTCTATTAAATATATATATCTGTTTCGCGGCGGAGAATTTATTGTCTTTCTTAACGCCCTTCTTTGAGACGTACGAGCCCAGAGGTTATATATCCATAGACATCAGTCGCATGACATGAATTTCCTGTGTGGCATGCTGAGATGCAAAGGATCAAGGCTTCTCTTGAAAAGCGAAGTCTTGTGGTTGATGATCAAAGCACGACTTTAATATAGCATAGCTTTGTGTATAGCGTTAATTCGCGAGCCTCACACCCCGGTGTGAACCAGAAACGGGAGGGACTTCTGGAAGGGCATGTATTTCCTTTAAGCCAGGAGTGGTGTCATGGTATCGACCCCAGACATTTTACTTATGTGGATGATGGATAGAGAGGCGCCTCGGTTATATCGGTCACTATGGGACCGATGGATTATATGGTCGACATACTGACCATTTTGCCCCATAGGGCGGGGAAACGCATGTTCAAGGATTTTAATCCACTTAAAATGTGGACCGGCCCTGATGATCTAGGTGTAGTTGTGGCTGTTCCTGAGACATGGCAGGTTAGATTGTCTCGAATTAGCACAAGATGATCCCTTTGCCTTGGTTCACAGATGGAAATCCAAGTTCTAATACATAACTTTGTGGTTTTAATTGTAGAACTAGTATTAGCGACATGATAGATGGTGCCCATGCTGCCTATGATTGAAATTTTTATATTTGAAGTTGTTTTATACACTATGCACTTATAATAGTATCAAAAGATTTGTTATAAATGTACCAAGCATGTTTGGCTATTATAAGGGAAAACCCTATCCTCCGGCTTGCGTTGCATTGTGTGATGGGAACTAGGTCTTATAATAGCTTCATTTTTTCCAAAAAGCATTGCGCTGTTTGTTATATGCACTGGTGTTCTTGAGGCTAAACCCGTTTCGTGTTATACGGCGTGGTCCCTTGATATACCTGACTTTAAAATCAAAATAATAATTGTTTTAGTTCTCACACCAGTCACATGACTGACCTGGAGTTTATTATTTTAACCTAAACTCTGGGTGTCCCCATTTTCCATACGGGCAGCTAGTAGTTTGGTTTTGCAGATATTATATTCACAGGATCCTAGATTTACAGCTGGAACTATAGTCAAAAAGCTCTGTATCCGTGTATTCCTTTCAGTTGTGTTTTGTATTATTTTCTACTGCATTGTAATTTAAATATCAGATATTTATCAAATGTATATTATTAGTTTATACTCTATAGATTCTTGTACTCTGTTGTAAATTGTTGTAATAAGCAATGAAATTTTCTTCTTTTTGTGTTTCGATTAGTCTTGCTCTCAACTCAATCTTGGCTTTCCCGTAAGGGAAAGTTTGGGTCGTTACACGCACTGTCCAGATCAGTTTCAAAATATAGAGTTTGTCACCACGATTCTAGCGTAATTGGTTTGGTATGATTCTGTCAACGTAACAAAAGTTGTTAATGTTTTAAATATAAACGATTTAATTATCTAACCAACTTCTTAATTATAATTTAATTAATTAATTACTTAACTAATCCTAGTTTTCAAAATCGTCAGGGAGGAATAAATTTCCTCCAACATCGTTCAAAAACAAGCTTTCCACCTTACACCACGCTGCCGACTTCTTCCTGCTACAAAATTCAGGTTTTAATTCATATAATTTAATTAAACTAATTAAATCTCTAATCATTTCTTAATCGCCAAATTTATTTAGGCTAATTACACTGATTAGGTGTAACGACCCGCATTTTTCAGCGATATAATTAATTTATTTAATTTTTTAAATAATGGTTTGGTTATTTAAAATGACCAAAATTAAATAATATTGAATATGTAATTAAAATAACTAATATAATAATGTATTTAATTTCTGAAATAGTCAGGTTTAGTAGAATTCACAAAATGGTGTGCATTGGATCATTTGAGATATTTAATTTAGTTTAGAATTTAATTAGAATAACGAATATATTACTTAAACGACAGTTGAATGTATAATTATATTATAATTAAAACCGAGCTCGAAATGGTGCTGCAGTTTGTTATTTGGCGATTTGAACTTCGACTGAATGTACAGAAGTCGTTTTAAATTGGATTTCTATGAAACAAGAAACGCTAGGAGCTGGTGAAGTATATTTTTTCTAATGGAAGAGAAAAATCAGGATTTCATCGTGTAGATTTTGATACATGTCCAAATCAAATTTCAAAAAAGTCGCTATGGAATTCCTTTATAATTTATATCGATTTATTTATATTTTTAAAATGAATTTTTAAATATAAATCGAATATCGATGTTACACTGGATTTGAAATATCGAGATATAAATCCCGGTGTAGCAGTATGATATCCTGTTGTGAATATATACAATAATATTTATTTTTAAATATTAAATTTAAATGTTTTTAAATATATTTATATATTTAAATGGGTTATTTAGAACTTTAAAAATAGCCATTTTGGCAAACGACCTCGGTTTTCGACGAAACCAATTTTGTTGGATCCGCAATATTAAATTATTGTTAGATTCCAAGTTTGGTGATTTTTAGAGTCAGTGTGTGACCGTACGGATTTTTGATGTGAAAAACAGCCAGTATTTTGATGGTTAAAAATATGCTGTGTGAGCAAAGGGAGTCGGAATTCGACGAAACCAGTTTCCTTGGGTCCGTGATGTCGAACTGAAGGTGCATGTCCAGTTCCGTGATTTTTTGGTATCGTATGTGATCATAGGAATTTTAGAGGGCGAATACAAACATCGATAGCTTAAAAAGAAATTAAATAATCGAATAATAAATATATATTTTTCTATGCTATAAATAATCCTTAACCTTCCTAACCCTGATCCCATTTTCCCCAGCAGCCAAAACTCACGCCGCCATCGAAAATAATATTCACAGTTAAACCTCCTCCTTTCAAAAATCAAATCAAATCCAAACAAAATTTATAAATTCCAAACTCTATATATTCGTGATCCTCATCCGAATCTCTTCGATCTGGTATGCTTGTTGTTGGATTCGGTGGAGTTTCTAGTCGCTCAAATTTTGTACAGCACGTATAGTTTTGGTTAGGGTTGGAGTTTGTGATCAATAGAAGAATCAATACACGTTTTCAGTATCGTTTTTGAGTTCATGAGGTTGTTTAGCATGTTGTGTGAAGTTTTTTGGGTATTCGGTGCATTTTGCTGTCGGGATGTTTACTGTACCGTGCCGTATAGGGGTTGATGACGGATCTTTATGGGGAAGCTTGAGTTGGAGATGAAGGGTATGAGGAGAAAGAGATTTCGAAGAGAAAGAGAATGGAGGTTGTTTGGTACGATTTGGTGGTGTATTGGTGGAGGTATGGGTAAGTAATGGAGAGGCTATGGCTATGGAACGGGTGGAGGAGCATTCGCTGGTTCATTGGGGAAGAAGAGGAGCGGTGTGGGCTGTGTTTGATGGGGTATTGGGCTGGAAATATTAAGGTGAAGGCCCATTTATGTTTAAATCTAAGTTTTAATTCATTGAAATGTACACTAACTTGTAAATATCATAACTTTGTCATACGGAATCGAAATCGCGAACCGTCAGTTGCATTAGGATCGTATGGACGGTGGCTACCCAATGGAATTGACTGGGAGTGAATTGAAGGTCATCAAATTTTATAATGAAATTAAACGCCTGAATCGAATCAATGACCAATTATCGTTATTCAACGATAACCGTCCAATGTGAGTAATCTCACTAACTCTTCTCAGTTATATTTTTTCTAAAGTATTTTTAGAAATGATAAATAATGGTTGTTTGCTGTGTATTGGCTGTTTGGTTGAACTGCTAGTCAGTTGATTGAAAATACAGATAACGATATAAATATAAATCGTTTATCAAATATTGATTCTGTTTAGCAGAATATTTCATGGTAAGATGAAATTGATGTTAATTTTATTATTTAACATCTGTGGATGCAGGGAAACAGGTCGGAGGGACCCAACTGGGTTCCTCAACATTTATTTTACTGTTTTTCATGTATTGTGTTATATGATGTGATATGAAATCTGTTGTTGATTTTATATGTTGGAATGATACTGATCATTGTTATATGGTATGTTAAATACCATAAAGAATACTGGAATGTTAAAAAGGAAATTTTCAATGTTATATTAAAAAAAGAAAATATTTATAAAATCAAAAGATTTTATAAAAAGAAAACTATTATTAAGAAAATAGATAGAATAGAAAGGGGATATTTATTTGTAAATCAAATAGATAGAATTGAAGGGAAATATTTGTAAAACTATTTACAAATAGAATTGTAAAAGAGAATATTTGTAAACTATTTACAAATTGATTTGAAAGGAATATTTATTTGTTAATCAAATATATAAAATAGAAAGGGGATATATGTGTAAAATAAATAAAAAGGGAATAGTTAGATTATAAAAGGAATTATGAAGCGACCCGCAAATCCGTACCCTTTGAGTCGACTAATAACACCACACGTCCAACCCAAATTGCACAGAAATACGAATCATTATTAGAAAGAAGTTCGAGGATGAGAAATAGAAAGAAAGGAATATTAGAATAGAAGAAAACGAATATCACAAACTCACAGCGGAACGGATAAAATATATTAGATAACATAAACTTTGAAATACAATTCAGTAACTGTATATACATACCATCCTCAGAGCTCAACAGTTACTCCTGGAACAATTATAAACACCTGTTTCCAGATACAACATAGTACACAGCGGAACATATAATGGTCTATAGCTAACTAGTGAAACCTGCTTCTGCAAACTCCTCCAAGTGAATCTGTAAAATCCCGACTACTTGACTGTCCATACAAATTTGGGCACCCAAGAGTTTAGGGAAAACAAAACAAAATAAACTCTGGGTCAGTCATGGGACTGGTGTGAGTAAACTCCAACCATTTGTTTAACTTTCAAAATTCTTTCGAAAGAAATGATAATCGTAAGACCGATCCACACATAAACATGGATGGTTTTTACCTTACGATAACCAAAATATTTTTGATATCAAATCCAGTGATATTATAATAATGTCTACATCAAATAAATAGAATCTAGCAGAACGCTTGCATCTCACGCTCCATACATAGTACAAAATCAAAACCGCAGGGCGCCTATTAGAGATTGGATTTCCAACATGACAAGGTATGGGACCACCTTCCGATAGTGTATCTTTGGAGACGAATACACTGGGTTCAACAAGAACATCTTGCAACCCGGCCCACACATGACCGACCAATCATTTCGCTTGAGTGTATCGAATGTATATCACCAATGGTTGTGATTAGCAACCGTTTCCAGAAAGGGACAGCATCGATAGGTTAAAAACACAATTGGAATTTCTCTAGATAGGTGATTATACATCCTAATGGGAGCGACCCACATAGCCATGCTGCCTGCCCGATTTTTGTCAATCCTCGGTTGTTAGGCCTGAGGTTTGAATTAACAGAACAACCCTTGCTTTTTCCTCCGCCTTCATAATCTCTTCAACATAAGTTGATTCGTAACGCTTATGCCAAATGGAGTGGTTTCAGATGTTAAATCTAATCCCGGTCTCTCCATATTGACAACGGAGGTATAAAATCAAACAAAACTTTGATAGTCGGTGATTTAACTATCAAAGAAACATCCATACAATCAACGGTCCTATTTCCCATTGGAAATTCTACCGATCAAGCATCCAACAACACTGGGCCCCTTTAAAACAATTCTTGATTTCATTATTATTTCAGATTCATGTTTCCCTATCTTTCGTATCCTTTCGAAGCTCGATTCCCTTTCAATTCTTTGAAACATTTCCAATAAGAATTTTCTTTATTCGAGGAAATATCTCTTTTCCCCCATTTAGAAAAAACATTTCTATATACATATTAGCGAAGCCTTATTTTATATATTCAGAAAATATGCCGCATTAACATTGGAAAATATTTCCAAATTCTCTTTCTTAATTCCTCATCGACCAATTCATTTCATTTTCTATACATAGAAAATATCACTCATTTTACTGGAAAAAAAACATTTCAAATTCTTTCAAATTAGCGCGATGTTGTAAACATCGTTATTACAACACAACTCATGAACCATTCGTTAACTAACAGTATCGCTAACCGATCCTTGCTACCCGACTTTAACCATTTCTCCATCAATCATGCAGTCAGTCAAGTTGGGGTATAATTACCTCTCAGACCTTAATTCAACGATATTCTTAACTTTGAAATAGTAAAAGCTTACAACTTTAAACCAAACATCGCTTACGCGACTTTCAGATCCAATCTAAGAATGCACTTCTTTCACGAAAAAACTTTGATTATAACGGTAGCGTTATAATCGCTGTTTCCAAATATTTACAAACATTACTTTTATCAACAGCGTTACAAGCGTTGTCTAAAAATTTAGAACATTTATTATAACAATAGCGTTAAGATCGCTGTTTAGATTTACAACACATTTATTATAACGACAGCGTTAAAATCGCTATTTAAAAACATTTGTGATAACGGTAGCATTATAGTCGCTGTTTGAACAAAGTACCGTGTGCGACGCACACGCTTCCGTTGTCTATTTTTAAACAATAGTCAAAATGTCTGGATTTAAGCAATGCAGACATATACCATTTTGTTTTTCGACAGTCCATACGATAAAGGTTATATAAGGGTAAAAATCCGCTTTCCACTTTCTTTACAACAAACCTCTTCCTTGGACTTTATTTCAAAAATCCCTTTTAAACTTGGATTACCAATCCCTTTATGAAACTCTTATCACTTCCTTGATCAAACTATAATTCCACTAAATTATTGCTTAATTGAATTTAAAACCATTGTTTTAATTATTGTTAATTAAAATAACAATTGATTTCATTATTAACTATATTAGAATAGTTAACCTTGCTATTAACTAAAAACAGTATAATTATCACTTTTAAAAAAATAATTAACTTTATTAACACTAACCAATTCGATAATTACTTAAATTTTAGTTAATCGAAGATTAACTAATATTTAACATTCTTTGTGAAATCCAAATTAGTTACATTGTCAATTAAGATGGTTAAATAAATTTTCTTTTTTTTTCAACCATACATATCACTTAACTGTTAACCGATTTCCACTTTCGATATAAATTCAAATATGAATTTATTATTACAATTTACCCTAAGATAATACTTTACTGGATTTATAAATGTCATTTATAACCAATCTTGTATTACCCAATTAAACCAGTTTCTAGTTTCAAGTATATTTGAAGTTAAGTTTCTGTTTGGTAGATAGATTTCCTTTTAGTTCAAATCTAATTAAAAATATCAAATCTTAAAATCGTTTCCACTTTTCAGTGTAAATCTATCCCAATTTGTCCTAAGATAAATCTTTTACTCAATCTATAACCATTGTTCAAAATCAATTGCTTGTGTATTTATTTGATCAAGTTCTATTTCAGCTCCATTCGAAATTCCATTTCTATTTGAAAATAAATTCTATTTTAAATCCAAATTTCTTTTTCTGTATCGAAAATATTTTACGGTATTTAAAATACCAATTTCTAGGGCCAGTGTAATTCAACCCCAACCAAACCAACTACCGGTCAAATATCACATCAAATGTCAAAATAAATAAAAACAGTAAATAAAAAGTTGAGGGATCCAGTTGGATTCCTCTAACCTGTTTCCCTGCATCCACATATGTTAATCAGCATTAATAATATTATTTCACATTAATATGAAATATCAGAACTAATCATCGATCAACGATGTAATCATATCAATCAATTTTTATCAACTGCTCAACCAAGCAATCATTACACAATATAAAACTAGTGTAAATAAATTTAAAGCTCATTTATCTAAAAATATAAACGAGAAGGAGAGAGTTTACTCACCTTGGTTCGCAGTTGACGATTCTGCTTTTGTTTCGTTCAAAATCAAACGGACGTTTGATTTTTCCCTGAAATTCTAGCAGCTTTATTCTCAGCAACGTCTATGCTACAACGAAGATTTAGTCGTCAAACAATTCCAACGTGAGCGGTTTCGTTTAATTCTGTTTACAAAATAAAAAGTTATCCATGTTTAGTTTATATGATTTAAATTAACTACTGATTCCTTAATAATATTATTAAATTAATGAAACTGATTGCTAAATTTACTTTTGATTAACAGCCCGAAGCCGATAACACTTCATCTCCATCCCATACCTCATGTATTTTCCCCACTTCCCATTCACAAAGGTCCCCACTTTATTTGTTCCCCTCTATCTTGTTGGAACTAGATTACACCATTTCGCCTCAAATTACTCACCAGCGTCCATCCTTTGCTTAAAGGAAACTGACACCGCCATGTTCTCAATACCGCAACAAATTTCCTTTCTGTCACAATCAAATTCAAAGCGTTATTACCAAATAAAATAGTTTAATTAAACCATGTTTATTTATCCACCCTAGTTAACTTTTTAATTACCCCAGTTAATCGCTTAAGTCCTCTTCTTCCACCCAGTAAAAGACAAACCGTAACCTGAGCCATACAAAACCATGAACGCCGACTTTTCTTGCTTCCCTTTTCCTTGCTCACTTCAGTATTCAACCCAACGTCGCCACTTACCTTCATCTTCTCGGATCCAAAACAACATGAGCCCCTTGGATAGCCTACACCAAAAAGAACCGCAACCTGTGCACCCAAAGAACGACCGAACCCAAAACATTTCCTCACCTTACAGTGCTTCGCTCTTTTACTCAAAACAACATCTCCAACCCAAAACAGTCCTTTCGTCCTTGCTCCCATCCATCCCCTGTAACTCCACCACAAGCTCAAACAAATGAGCTGCCTGAATCCCATCAAACTCATCACTCAGGTCAGCCACTGAAGTCTACACCCAATTACCTTCCTTTTCCACTCGCTCTTCACCTGCCGTAACCACAAACGGCTTCCACTTCGCGAGCAACTAGAGAATGATATTGCACACCACAAAAGGAACACGAAATGAAAGCACTCTTTTCAAGGATTTCAACAAATCCGAATTTGAATTGTTTCATGGAGGATTCGATTTTTAAATTATTTTTGAAGAGGATGAATTCTCGTTTTCTTTGTTTGAACGAGTAGCTTATTCCAGTGAAGAACATGAACATAGGAAAGGATTTTCATTTGCGTTTAGAAGTGGAGAATTTCTTTCATCAATTACTAGAAGAATAAAAGGGCAGGAGACGCAGATGATAACTGGGGAAAGAGTGATCTTGCTGAACGGTCACGGTTTATAGAGAGGTCAAGCTTCTTACTGATTATTCACAGTGCCTTCCGTCGAAAGTAACAGGGTGGCTTTCATCAGAAGCTTCACCTTTATTATTATTTTATTTTTTTTCATATTTTTATTGGCTTCAGAAGGAAAACCGAGAATGAAGACACACAGTGTTTTTAAAGCAGCAGGAACTTGGGGGTCATGGAACTGAAGTTTGTTTGGTACACACGGTAAGTGAAACGGCTTGGAGAGCATGTTGCTGAATGGCGTGTGGAACACGGTTTCAAATGGTTGGGCACACACAGCTGATAAACGTGGAGAGCACGCTCTTGAATACAAACAAAGTTTTATGCACACTTTTATTAAATAGCTTTGGTACTGTTTCTTTGCCATAGTACCAGATACATGTTAGGTCGTCTTGGGTTTTAGAATAGGCATGCAAATTGAACTTTTATGTGAATTTCGCATATATGTTTGATTATGTTCTCTGCGTTAGTTTAATCATTTGTATATACGTTGCTTACTGATGACAAGAAATAATAACATATGTTTGTTTAAGTTTTAAAGATTTCAGCACCTTGCTACATGAAACCTTGTTAACACACAAACTTTTTTTCGACAAAAATAAAAATACCGTTATGATCAGCGAGGTATCACGATCCCTAAAATATAATAATATCGGTAGTTTAACTTATATTATGAAACCCAAAAATATTGATACAGGGTGCAAAATACTCCAAATAAAAAGTTGTGTATTTAATTAATCAAAAATTACAGTAAAATTCTAAAAATTAATTTATAACTACGCCTTAAAAGAACCCTATCCAAATTCGTAACCAATCTCCAGTTATACTGGATAACCCGTTATGGCTTATATACGATTCTACAGCGACTATTTCTAAATTTGATTTGGACATAACTTTTTATTCCCGTTATGAAATCTGCATTTTTCACATTCGTTGGAAAGACTTTTTCAAACAGCTTCAAATATTTCTTGTTTCGTTAAAATCCGATTTATTTTGAATCCTGTACATTCATTTAAAATTTGAAATTGAATTTTCAAACTACCGCGCCATTTTGAACTCGTTTTAATTATATTATAAATTATACGTTTAAATATCATTTTATTAAATAAATTCCTATCTATAATTCAAATAAAATATTTAAAACAAATTTAAATATTCAGAATTCAACGGCTGAAAATCCGGGTCGTTACAAATTACCTATAAAACCAATGGATTTTTATAAAAAGGAAATATTTTATAAATAAATAGAATTATCAAAAAGGAATTTATTTGGTAAATAAATAGAATATAAAAAGGGAATCCTTGAAAAGTGAATAGAATAGTATAAAAGAGGATTGTATATTTGAAAGGTTTAGACCCGTGCTTCGCACACGGGTATAACAGGCTATGGATTTAAAGCAAAGATTTTAAATAGAATCTGTTTTACCAGATAAAGTAAGAAGATAAATTTATAAATAATATTTTATAAATTAAATGAAATATTTATCATTTTATAAATAGAATATATAAGTCAGGACTTATATAGAGAAGTAAGAATCGATTTCAACATCGATATTTAAACTGAATAAACGCAGAGTAAATCAGAGTTATTCAAAAAGAGTTAATCGAATTAGAATTTATTGAATATTAATTATTCAATTAGAGTTGATCGAATGTAGCTAATTGAGATAGAGTTAGTCAAATATAGTTATTTAGGATGTGTTGCCATTTCGTACAACTGTTAGCGTGATTCGCAGGGCTACAGATAGCCTACGGCGGTCGGATGTTTCCTGAGGGAATCAGGCGTAACCATTGTGATTGCTGCGATCTAGAGGCAAACGAATGGAGTTAAATCGAATATTAGCCATTCGAAATAAAGTTTAAACAGACATAGTTATTCGAATATAAATTAATCGAATATTAGTTATTAGATAAGAGTTAAATAAGTTGAGTTAAATAAGATGAGTAAATCGAACCGAGTTAATCCAAATGAGTTAAACCAAAGGAGTTAATCGAAATAGTTTATTTGAATAAAATTAAAGGAGTTAATCGAATATAGTTTATTCAAAAGGAGATTAATCGAATGTAAATCAATCGTAGAAGTTAAACGAATGTGAATCATTCGAAGAGAGATTATCGAATGTAGTAATTCGAAGAAAGAGTTATCGAATATAGTTTATTCGAAAGAGTTATCGAATATAGTTTATTCGAAAGAGAGTTATCGAATAGTGATTATTCGAGAGTGAATTATACATTGAATTCGATTATATCGAATTCGGGAAAGTGATATTTACTTTTCGTTTTAATCAAGATTTACTTATTTATGGATAAATTAGTGGTTTAGTTATTTAGTTAAATGAAGGAATACAAGTTATATTTTGAAAGTAGATATTTAGGAAGAAGGGATTATAACGTTATAGTTATAACCAATGTTTTAAAATAAAGAAGTGGGTTCATAAATAGAATCCGAGAGTTTCGTAAGGAAGTGTTAAAGATTTTGAAAGGTGAGCTTTGTTTATTTCGAAGTTAGAAATGTTGTTCAGTTAAGGTCTGAGAGGTAATTATACCCCAACTTGACTAACTTTGTTTTTAACTAAGGAATGGTTAAAGTTCGATAGTGAAGATGGATTAAGTGAATTTAGTTAATGGGTGCAATAGTTCAAATTGGCTTAGTGATGTTTTATTTAAACATCTGTTTAACTCAAATGAATAAATTTTGGAAACATTTTTCCAAATATAATCAGAGATATTTTCTAATCATAGAAAATGAAATGTTGATGAGAAAGAATACTGGAATGACAGTGATACATGAAACAGATATGGAAATGTTTTCCATGATTGATGATGTATATTTTCTAAATTTTGAAATTTAGAATTTACGAATATATAGAAAGGGAAAATGGATAAATTAATGATAATTTAATTAAAAGAAATAAACCTTTGAATGATGATTGATCGATAGAATTTCCATCTGGAAATGATATCATTGTTTGCACACCTATTTTTTTTTCTTTGATAGTTAAATCACCGACTATCGAAGTTTTGACCATTTTATCGTCGTCAATACGACGAGATCGGGATCAGATTCATTATCTGAAAACCACTTTGTGTAGACGTTAGCGTTGCGATCAAATATGATA
Organism: Allium sativum; assembly: GCA_030737875.1. Lineage (NCBI taxonomy): Eukaryota > Viridiplantae > Streptophyta > Magnoliopsida > Asparagales > Amaryllidaceae > Allium > Allium sativum. The sequence goes on from JASFAX010002100.1 coordinate 14,513, forward strand.
AATTGAAGACGGAGTTATGCAAGGGCTATCCTGTTTACAGAATAGTGCCTTCGGTTTGTCCAGTCCCAGGACAAACTTGAATGGATGAATGTCTGATAGAGTATATCTAACGGATCGCGTAAGTTGATCTCTTCAAACGTACTTACGTTTGGTGGCAGAGAAATTCGTTTCTCTTAGCTTTATACCCGTGGTGTTTTTGAGGAAATCAATTTGTGATTTGACGGGTATGACGATGTGGCATTCAAAGTGAATTGTGGTCAGATATTCCAAAAGATACGTTTGACCTCAAGCCTCATCAACCGGGAAATGACAGAAATCGGGCAGGCAGCATAGCTAAGTGGGTCGCTCCCATTAGGGTGTATATCACCTATCTAGAGAAAATCCATTTCATTCTTTTATCTATGATCGATGCTATCCCTTTTCGAGAAACGGTGGGTAGCTCCCAACCGTTGGTGATATACATTCGATACACTCAAGCGAAATGAGTGGTGGGTCATGTGTGGGCCAGGTTGCAAGACGTTCTTGTTGAACCCAGTGTATTTGCCTCTAGAGATAAACTATCAGCAGGTGGTCCCATACCTTGTCATAGTTGGAATCTAATCTCCAATAAGCGCCCGCGGTTTTGTTTTATACTATATATGTGGAATGTGAGATGCAAGCGTTCTGCTAGATTGTTAATTACTTGTGATTAGACATTATTATAATATCAGAAGAATATTGATTTGCAAAAGTGTTTTGGTTATCGTAAGGTAAAAACCATCCGTGTTTATGTGTGGATTGGTCTTACGATTATCATTTCTTTTGAAAAGGGTTTTGAAAAGTTAAACTAATGATTTGAGTTTACTCACACCAGTTCCATGACTGACCCAGAGTTTATTTTGTTCTGTTTTCCTAAACTCTTGGGTGCCCAAATTTGTACGGGAAGTCAAGTAGTTCAGGTCTTTACAGATATGCTTAGAGGAGCTTGAAGCAGGAGGCTTCAGGATTTATAGCTATTGTTATCTCCGCTGTGTGTAAGTGTTGTACTCTGATAATGTTATTCTATATATATACACTGTTTTATTGCAAAGTTATGTTATGTATAATATTTTATTCGTTCCTCTGTGAGATTCGTATTCACTCTGATTGTGCTCTCCTTCTTATATTCTAATTTTCTATCTTATCTATTTTCACCCTCTAACTTCTTTCTATTAATGATCTGGAATGTTAGATACCCGAATAATTAACATGGGTTTTATGTTGATTTTCTGGGTCGAAAATCCCAGTTCGTTACATTAGGCAAAAATTTCGACCGCCCCTTATATTCTTCATCCCGTATGCTTTTCTAGTTCCAAGCAATTGAACCCATGCATGAAACCTTTTCCATCATCGACGTGCCTTTTCCAACAATCGGAGTGGAATCGAAGACCACCATTCCATGCGCCTCGACCTGCTCGCCCTTCGCCGTGAGCCTCTCCCCACTCGACGTTGCCTTCCACCTGAAATCCTCCCCCAACCGGCGCAGCTTCATGATCAGATTCAGGCCACATCGCCCATCCAAAATCGATCATCACCGTTCAATCTCTCGAACTCACATAGTTTGACAATATTGATTTTGGAAGTTTTATGGATAAAGGTATGGATGGTCAGAAAAATGAGGGAGACGGTGCTTGTATGTCGGCCATTCAAAATGACAAGGGCTGGCGGAAAATTGGTTGAACGCAAAATAACGTTTGATGGCCAGAATAGGGCTACGTTGGCCTTTTATATGGAGTTGGGATAAATTAAGTATTATTATATTATTCAATTAAACTTCAACGTGAAGTAACAAATAAAACAAACCACAATCGACTCTTATTTTTCGATAAAAATGCTAATCCTGGCATAAAAAAATATTTCAGACTGGATGAGACAGGTTTCGTCGAATTCCGAGGTCATTTGTGAAAAGTCCTTTATAAATCACAGGCTAAAAATCACGTGTTTAAATTTCCTACGATCACAGAGTAAATCCAATGAACTAGAAATTTGAAAACTCTACTGTACCTCTTCCTTACGGATCCAATGAATTTTTTTTCATTAAATATGGAGTTCATTTGGCTAATGTTTATTCCTTTAAAGTTACCCCAGTCTAAATTGACCAAAATAATATAATTGATTAAGGCATTTATCATTGCCACGATCAAACGGTAAGTCCGATCGATACGAAAATTGAAATCTTATAATAATTAATGAATACGAATCCAATGGCACTAATTTCATCACATTCTAAGACTGTTTCCCGGTAAGCTATTTTTATACGAACCATAATGCTATTTTGGACACCAAATTACCTGGTTTTCAAAAATAACAAACTACCTGCCTATTCGAACTCTAAACGTCGATATGAACTCAATGAAATTGGTTTTTTGGATTATTTCGATTGTCTTCTCAAGTTATATACAAATACCTCTACACTAAATTAAATTAAATTAATTACGCGCTATAGAACTCGATACGACATCGTTTTTCCATGAAATTTAATAATGTACAATAATTTAACGTTGCGGTTACAATGGAACTAATTTCATCAAAAACGGAGACCATTTGCAAAAATCGCTATTTTAAGTCTTATATAATATTAATAAAATATAATATAAATTCCAAAATAATCTAATTAAATAATAATAAATTATTACCATAAATACCCATTGGAAATATCATATAGCTTCAAATATAAATTATACAACTCAATATCATCAAATTTCGAGTTAAACGGTATCTGAATTATATTAAAAATCCTTAAATTTATTAAATTAACATTATCGTTTTATTAATGATTTCTATAGCGACTATTTTAAAATTTGAACTGGACATAACTAACAAAGCATAACACGAAATCTGGATTTTTCTCTTTTATATGAAAATTATAATCAATAAGGTTCCAACATTTCTTGTTTCATAAAAATCCAATGTAAAATGGATTATGTATATTCAATTGAAGTTCAAAACTCAATATTATGAATTACCACGCCATTTCGAGCTCGATTTAAATTATATATAAAAATTTAACATTCAAACTTCATTTTATAAACGATTTCAATATTAAAATCCATTAATATTCCAAATATAATATTTAAAATAATAAATAAAATTGAAAACTACCAAAAATATGGGACATTGCGTTCTTTCCCCCTTAAAACAATTTCGTCCCTGAAATTACTAAGGTAAGAAACATGTTATGAACCCATTATATTTTCAAAATCTAATTTATTATAAATCAAAAACCAGTTTATTATAGTCAATATAAATTTTCAAAAATATCGAAAAATTTCTTACACATTAAATTCGAGGAAAAATTCGGCAGGTTCTCCCCTGTACGGAGTGACATATGCGATATCATAGGAACAGTCAATATATATACACACACGCACACACACATCGACCCACACGGCCGGAAAACAAAATTGAAAACCTAAAACATATATTTTCGCGTAGGCATACCTTTTACGAATGCTATTGAGCATACTTGATCAACCTACGTTCAAACTGTGAAGACCGGTAACTTCCCCGGTAAGGAAAGCCCGGATACTTCGAGAACGACACACAAAAGAACGCAGACAGAAGAACATTTCATTGTTAATTACAATAATTCCATCAGAATACAAGAATATACAGAGTATGAATAAATATTACACATTCGATAAATATCAGATATTACAATAAATTACATAGCAGCGGAAAAAAAATACAAAACACAACTGAAAGTAACGCACGGATACAGAGCTTTCCGAGCATCGTTCCAGTTGTAAATCAGGATCCTGTGAATATAAATCTGCAAAACCAAAACTACTAGCTGCTCGTGTGGAAAATATGGGCACCCAGAGTTTAGGTTAAAACAATAAACTCCAGGTCAGTCATGTGACTGGTGTGAGAACTAAAACAGTTATTAATCTTTATTTTAAAGTTAGGTAAATCAAGGGACTACGCCGTATAACACGGAACGGGTTTCCTCCCAAGAATACCAGTGCATAAAACAACAGCGCAGTGCTAAATAAAGAAAAATGAAGCTATTATAAGACCCAGGTCCCATCACACAATGCAACGCAAGCCGGAGGATAGGGTTTTCCCTTATAATAGCCAAACATGCTTGGTACGTTAAAAACAAATCATTTGATACTATTATAAGTGTATAGTTTCAAAACAATTCAATCATAAATATCAATCATAGACGGCATGGGTACCATATATCATGTCGCCATACTAGGCTTTACAATCAAAACCGCAAAGTCACGTATTTTGAAATTGGATTTCCGTCTGTGAACCGAGGCCAGGGATCGTCCTCTACCGATTCGAGACAATCTAGCCCATGTCTCAGGGACAGAACTCATCGACCCTTGGATCGTCAGGGCCAGTCCACCGATGTGGATTAAAATGCCTGAACACTGCAATTCCCCGCCCTTTGGGGGCGTAAATGAGCCAAATGACTCCATCGGCTCCACACAGTCACCGATATATCCGAGGCACCTCGCAACAACAACAACCACATAAGTCAAGCTCGTCAGGGCGTGTAAAACCACTGATGCCACTTCTAGCTAGAAGGAAACACATGCCCTCCCTGATGTCCTCTCCCGTTTCTGGTTCACAACTGGGGTGTGAGGCTCGCGAATCAACGTTACACAAAGCCATGCCACACAGGCCGTGCTTTAATCATCAACCACAAGACTCTGCTTTTAAACAGAAGCCTTGATCATTTGCATCTTAGTGTGCCACACAGGCAAACCACTCCATGCAACCGATATCCATCAATCATAGAGAATGATATCCAATGTCAGACACACAGTCCATTTACAAGTCCGTTCTGGGTCTGAACGAAACCGGAGGCACCTTGTACCTCGCATATCCATCGATCTCCAAGTACGTCTGGACGATCACTAACTGATTCCCTCCTCTTAGGTGTACGGCCCAATCAAGATCATCAGTAATCACCCATACGACGTGAAGACCTCCGGTCTTCGACCCCCGTCTTCATCCTCGACACCACGTCTAATCAGCTATTCAGAATGGGATAAACCCGGTCTTCCTGAATAACTCGCGTATATAATAAACAAGTGTTACACAAACATAACATACGCCTCATTCCAATTCAGAATATTCTTTTATTCAAATATTCTTATACTTTGGGAAAGTGAAACGACCCGGACTTCCGTACCCTTTGGGTCGACTAATAACACCACACATCCAACCCAAATGACACAGAAATACGAATCATTATTAGAAAGAAGTTAGAGGATGAGAAATAGAAAGAAAGAAGTATTAGAATAGAAGAAAAACAAAGATCACAAACTCACAGCGGAACGAACAAAATATATTAGATAACATAACTTGTGGAAACAAATCAGTAATTGTATATATACATATCATTATCAGAGCACAACTGTTATTCCTGGAACAGTTATAAACACCTGTTTCCAGATACAACATAGCACATAGCGAAAAATATGATAGTCTATAGCTACTGGTGAAGCCTTCTGCTTCAAACTCCTCCAAGCGAATCAGTAAAATCCCAACAACTTGACTGCCCGTATAAATTTGGGCACCCAAGAGTTTATGGAAAACAAAACAAAATAAACTCTGGGTTAGTCATGGGACTGGTGTGAGTAAACTCCAACCATTTGTTTTACTTTTAAAATCCTTTCGAAAGGAATGATAATCGTAAGACCGATCCATACATAAACACGGATGGTTTTTACCTTATGATAACCCAAAACATTTTGATCTCAAAATCTGGTGTTATTATAATAGGTGAAAATAAGGCTCAGGTCCCTAAAAGCAAACTTAATTAGGCTCACATCCAGTGGTAAACTTATTATAAATTAGGTCCCTATTTTTCAAAAGTAGCGAAAAAAATAAAATAAAAATAAAAAAAATAACGAAAAATATTATTTAAATAAGTTATGCATTCGGTACAAAAATCAGTTAAAAAAATTAAAATATACGCAAAAAAAGGAAAAACAAAAGAAAACAGCAAAAAAATGCAGTTAAATGCATAATTTTATGCACTTTTTCAGATTTCTTGCATGTATACGTGCAAATATTGCATAACCGTTTAACTCCATACATTTTTATTTGCATTTACGTATGCAAATATTATGAAAACATGCACACATATGTGCAACAAATCTGCAGGCAAAACGTTTGCTTAATTTTCTATATGCAATAATTGCATATATGTGTGCAACTATAGGCAAAATTGCATACATATATGCAACTTTTTTTTTTTTTTTGATTTGCATGGCCTTCTCATATTATTTGCAGATTTTAGATTTTTTTTTAATATCTACCGCACTTTTTTTCTGGAACAAATTGGAGGAAGCGAAGGCTAAAATGCGTGAGGCCGCACCATGAAATAAGGAAGCGGATCCAAAGAAATAGGAGGCATGAATTTAAAAAGAGGGGGCGGGTTTATATTATAAACTATGGCCGGGTTTTTTTTATATTTTAAAAGTAAACAGGGACCTGTAAAAAACGCACCCTTACAATAGTGTCTACCACAAATAAATAGAATCTAGCGGAACGCTTGCATCTCACGCTCCATATATAATATAAAATCAAAAACCGTAGGGCGCTTATTGGAGATTGGATTTCCAACATGACAAGGTATGGGACCACCTGCCGATAGTGTATCTCTAGAGACGAATACACTGGGTTCAATAAGAACGTCTTGCAACCCGGCCCTCACATGACCGACCACTCATTTCGCTTGAGTGTATCGAATGTATATCACCAACGGTTGGGATCAACAACCGTGTCCTGAAAGGGACATCATCGATAGATTAAAGAACAAACTGGAATTTCTCTAGATAGGTGATTATACATCCTAATGGGTGCGACCCACATAGCCATGCTGCCTGCCCGATTTTTGTCAAATTCCGGGTTGTAAGGCTTGAGGTTTGAATTATCTTCCAGAACATCTGGCCACCATTCACTTTGAATGCCACATCGTCAGATCCATCGAAAATCACTAATTGATTCCCACAAAAATACTCGGTTTGTGAGGCTAAAGAAGTTTCCCTTCAATGCCACCAACTTCCTACGTTTGAAAGAATCAACGTACGTAATCCCTTTGGAAATACTCTGTCAGACACTCGTCCATACAAGTTGTCCTGGGTCTGGACAAACCGAAGGCGCAATTCTATAAACAGGATAGCCCTTGCATAACTCCGTCTTCAATTATCTTCACATAAGTCGATTCATAACGCTTATACCAATATGGAGTGGTTTTCAGATATTCAATCTGATCCCGGTCTATCCATATTGACAACGGAGGTATAAAATAAAATAAAACTTTGATAGTGGGTGATATTACTATCAAAGAAACACCCATACAATCAATGGTCCTATTTCCAATCGGAAATTCTACCGATCAAGCATCAAACAACCCTAGCCCCTTTTTATATTAGTTACTTATTATATTATCGATTCTAAAATCCATTTTCAATCTTCCATATCCTTTCACCATCGAACCTTAACCATTCCTCCATCGATCATGGAGTCAATCAAGTTGGGGTATAATTACCTCTCAGACCTTAATTGAACAACATTCTCAACTTTGAAATAGTCAAAGCTCACAACTTTAAACAAACCGTCGCTTACGCGACTCTCGGATTCGATCTAAGAACACACTTCCTTTACAGAGAAATATTGATTATAACGGTAGCATTATAATCGTTGTTCCCAATTATTTGATTTAAAAAAACATTACTTTAAACAACAACATTACAATCGCTTACTAGAATTTTAGAACCTTTATTTTAACAACAGCGTTAAGACCGCTGTTTAGATTTACAAAATATTTATTATAACAACAGCGTTAAAAATTGCTGTTTAGAATTTACAAAATATTTATTATGACAACACCGTTAAAATCGCTGTTTAGAATTTGCAAAACATTTATTATAACAATAGCGTTAAAAATCGCTGTTTGGAATTTACAAAACATTTATTATAAAACTTCTCCATCGAATGAAATTGGTTCTATGTTCTTATTTCAACATATCTCTTTTTGTTCTTATTACTTCGAAATATAACTATAACTTAATTAACAATCGACATAGTCAAATCTTAAATATAAATCCCTTGGATTTATCTCGATTTACTTTTATATTCCAACTTTGGAATTAAAACCCATTCATATCCCTTTTGAAACGAATCCCCTTTTCATTTAAATATCCATTTGAATTTATATTTCCAAATTCAAATCTCCTCTATGAATAATTTCACTTCAAAACATTATTCACTTTAGTCGTGAATAATATTCCCTTTTATATAATCAAACCCATCTGGTTTCATAAAAATGAAATCCCAAATCCAAATTCCTTTAACTAACTTCTATTGAAAGAGGATTACTCAGGTAATTTCCTATTCTATTTCTCCTTTTTCTAAGCTCTTTCATAATTTCCTTTATAATTTTCTAAGTTCAAATCTTATTTTAAATATTGGTTTCAAACCACTTTCCACTCTTCCTTATAAATTCAATTTAATCCAATGACAATATTTTACTAAATTTTAACACATGTTTAAATCAACTTCTTGTTTTATTTGGTAAAACAAGTTCCTACTTTCAAGTCCATTCAAAATTCAATTTCTACTTTGGAAATAAATTTCCCCTTTTTAAATTCAAATCCCTTGTATTATTCGAAAATATTTTACGGTATTAAAATACCAAATTTCTAGGGCCAGTGATGTTTAAACACAACAAGAACAATCATAGTAGATAAATCATAACATATGTCACAGTAAATGCAAACAAAATAATATAAATGTTGAGGAACCCAGTTGGGCCCCTCCAACATGTTTCCCTGCATCCACAGATGTTAATCACATCAATAATATTATTTCACATCAATATGAAGTATTAAACTAATAATCGATCAACGATGTAATCCAATCAACCAATTTTATCAATTATTCAACCAAGCAACCATCACGCAGTATAAAATAAATTTAAAAACTCGTTTATAAAAATATAAACGAAGTAGAGTTAGTGAGTTTACTCACCTTGGTTCGCAGTTGACGGTTCTGCTTTTTATTTCATTTAAAATCAAACGAACATATGATTTTATTTCGAAATTCCTACAGCTATGTCCTCAGCTTCATTAGTTCCATAATGTAGATTTTCTCGTTATAATTCCAATGTGATTTGTCTCATAAAATTCTGTTCATGAATGACCTTACTTTGTTTAAGCCCAAATACAGGTCATTAAGGCCTTAAGCCTTTGATTATCATAACCAAATCACGACTTCAGGTTTCCACTTCCAAAGAGAGAACGTAAATTTTCCCAAAATTCGACTGTCACCGCTGGTCCTACAGTTTGCCAAAACCCAAAACTCCTATGCGCCATCACCAGTTCGAACCCAACACCGCCACTTCCTCCAAATTGCCCATTTGCTGCTCATCTTTTTATTTTTGCATAAGAGTCCACACCTGCTTCACTTCACTGTTCTTTATACCAATACCAATACCACGCGCCATCATAACTTCTGCTTCTCTCTACTATACTACCTTAATGGCTATAACTGCAATCATTCCCTACAGCTCCCACTCACCATTGCAGCGGTGACCCGCTCCATTTCCTAAAACTTCCCAATATTTAATCACAGTAACTTTCAACCAGTACGGCCTCTCATATTAATATTCAACTTTGTCTTCTACGCGGTAATCCACTCCAGAAGTAATGCCCATACCTCACGTACTCCACTGATCCCAACTCCAACCCATTTACTGCTGATGCTTCGTCACCTTCACCCTTTGATAAATACACATCCACAACATCTTCTTATCATTTTATATAATACCATATGAACTCTTCACCAAACAATTTGAACCCACTGCAAAAACATAAACTTGGACTTCAGTATATACCCCATCTAACCCATTTCATTTTTGTTTTATTTTCCCTTTTTTGTTTAACTTACCGATCGATTTTCATTTCCACCCCAAAATACCCACATCGTCACTCACTCCGAGCTCCACACAATCACTACCTCCGAAATCAAAATCACCCACACGAACCCCTTCCAGTCCGCGTTGAACTGCTCTACACTGTCACCCATAGTTAGAACATCGACAGTTCTAATTTCATATAAATCTCAAAGATCCATATAAGCCACAATTTAATTCCACAGACCTGAATTCAATTGCTCAAAACCCATTCGAATCCCCCTTTCTTTCGATTCGAGCTTTGTGTTTGCTATGGGAAAACCCCTTCCCAAATCCTTGCGTCGAGCCTAAGAATGAGTGAAGCTAATTGGAATAGGAACTGGCGAATCAATTACGAAATGATTTTACTTTGATTTCAATTTTATTTTGATTTACTCGTTTTCTTTTGGGATTTTATCGTGTTGCTGAAGAGAAACAAATGGGAAGGGAACGACTTTGGTTTATATCGGGATTTGAGTACCGTGGTATACACGGTTATAAAGAACCTTGATTGGCACGGCTCTAACAGCTTGGAAAGCACGGTAAGAAAAACGTGGAGAGCACAGGTCTTAAAAGGCTTGGAAGGCACGGACATAAAACTTGGGGAGCACGGACTTTAGAACTTTCCAGTCATGGTTGGCAAGCACTTGAAGGATTCGCTGTTTTGAATGGAACAGTTAATCATATGAACGAATATATGAAAATTAAATCAGGAGATATTTGAAAAGTAACAACTTTGAGATAACTCGACAAAGGTAATCATATGAATGAATATACGAATATATGAAATTAATATTAATTGGAACGCTGTTTTGTTGACAAAGGTAACATCCTTGATGGAAAATAAATGAATAATCATATGAATGAACAGTCTGTTTACTGATTAAAAAGCTAATCTTGGTGTAAAAAAGTATTCTGAACCCAATGGGACAAGTTTCGTCGAATTCCGACATCGTTTGAAAAAATTTCCCTTATAACCAGAAATCAACACGCGTTTAAATTTTTCACGATCACCAGATAAATCGAAACAACTTGAAACTTTGAAATCTTACAATAATTCTTCGATACGAACCCAACGGCACCAGTTTCGTCGCATTCTGAGACTGTTTCCCCGGTAGGCTATTTTTATCGCGCACCGCAATACCATTTCGAACAACAAATTACACGATCTCTAAAAATAACAAACTATATACCTATCCTGACTCTAATTGACGATACGAACTCAACGGAATTGGTTTGGCGGCTTAATTCGATCGTCTGCTCAAGTTATACCCAAATAACCCTTTGTTAAATTAATTATGCGTTATAGAAAATGAACGGGCACGGCTACCGTGGTCACATACAACATCGGTTTTCCACGCCATTTAACACCGTACAATAATTTAACGATACGGTCCCAATGAAACTGATTTCGTCGAAATCTGAGTCCATTTGCAAAATGGCCATTTTAAAGGCCTATATTTTAATAATGATTTCCATAGCGATTATTTCAAAATTTGATTTGACCATAACTAACACACTATAAAACGAAATCTGGATTTTTCTCTTTCGTATGAAAATTATCATCAATACGGTTCCAACGTTTCTTGTTTCACAGAAATCCAACTTATATCGGATCATGTATTCTTAGTTGATGTTCAAATTGTAAATTACGAACTACCGCGACTATTTCGAGCTCGTTCTAAATTATACGTTTAAATATCGTTTTATATATAAATTCATTATAAAACCCTTTTTAAATTATCAACACAACGCTTAAAACCAATTTAAATGTTCAAAATAAAATGGCTAAAAATCCGGGTCGTTACATTCCTTCCCCCTTAAAATAATTTCGTCCTCGAAATTGCTAAGATAGGAAAAGATGCTACATACCCTATTAACTAGGTCCAAAAATTCTTTTTGTTTACTTCTTAATTTCAGTTTAACTGGACCAATTTATTTCAATTAAAATATTAATTTAACGAAAATTTTAAAAAATTCTGAAAATTTTCTAACACTTTAAATTCTGAAAAATTTCGACGGCATCTCCTCTGCACGGCTGATCGCTGCTTTTCTATGAATCATAAAAGCGCGACATTTAAATTAAATTCTGCAAGCATACAGGTGTGTAGCATACAGGTCGAACATAGGGAGGTGTTATTAAAAATTATTATCTATTTATTCTTGGGCGAGTTAGACGAAGTTTGGAGTTGTTGTTTTTTTTTATGTTGTTGAAATTACTCTGAATCTAATCAGTATCAAATTCAACAATTGAAAAGAAAAGGAACAATTACTAGAAAAAGAGAATAACAACTAGAACAATAACAGAAATTAAAAGTAGGATTCCTGTTGAAACTAATCAACAGTGAATCGCTAACAAGCAGTAATAAAAGACAATAACAATATGGATTCTACCCAAACCTAATTAGGTAGATAACACAAATTGTTATGAAATTAAAATAACAATAAAACTAGAAAAAGAAAAGACTTTTATTAGAACAAAAGAGAATACAGAATAGAAAAATGAATGGCATTTACAATGGGACATCATGTATATTTATAGAGATGTAGACCAAATCCTAATCAAATCAATGACTAAATGGCCCTCTTTTCCCAAGAAGTAATATCATATCTCTTGCCTTCCTTGACCAAGCTTGATTGGAAAGCAAATCACGGTGAATATCTTCCAAATCTTCCCTATCTTCCATGTGGCAAATTGATTGATTGATTGATGAGCAGATTGTATGTGATTAATTCTTCCAAATAAGGATACTCATTAGACTCCAAAGGTAACAAGGGATAAAATCTTCAAAATTGATCTTTTTTGGCAATATTTCTATTAGAAATTCTTTTAATTGGAAATTGAAAAATGAATGTTCTGAATTGATTTCCATGACTACTCCTGAAATGTCTATTAGTGAATATCATACATACACATGAATATGTATATATATATAATATAACACTAATTAATATATTCTTCATAGCAAAGGGCCAGTGTGAACGCGTTCTGTTCTTTGGCAAAAAGTGAGCTTGACGGGGATCGAACTCAAGTCTCTCAGTACAAATTTCCATGCAATTACCAGTGAGCTACAACGTCTTTTGTAATTGAGGTGGCTTTAATACGGGGAAGTAGCTTTTTATCTGTAGTTGGCCTTTAATTTGAAACGAAGGAGGCATTTCTTGACATCCTGTAAAAACATACAAAAGTAACCAAAGTATCATTTATTTATTTACAAAAGATAAAATATACGAGCATAAAATAAACACATTTCTATGTTAATCAAATACCCCCACACTTATCTTTTACTCGTCCTCGAGTAAAAAGAAAATGAAAAACTAACTAGATAGGTCGCACTTTCGTACGAAACACGATTGCATTGAGCGCATGCAACAAGCCGTTAAACCTATAGGTGTCCCTAGTAGGACGAGTGGTGTCTCGTGAGGGTTTTCAGCGGATACTACCCACAAAATCCAAATGAAGTGTGCTATGATTGTAATGAAACTACATGAATGCAATGGACATATGCAAATAAAAACGAAAAATTAAAACACGACTTATTTCAGGAAAGTGGTACAACAAATTAAGTTAATAATTTCTAATCAGTTGATTTTATTTTAGATACCTCGACTTGTCACAAATTTTCAATATAAATCAAGTTTTCAAATGTTAAATTCCAGTTTGGCCAGTTAGTTCGGTCGATAACATAGTGCAGCCATGAAATAAATTCTTAGTTTGCTTGGCACAGTTTGTAAAGTGGTATTCTAATTTTCTCATGTATGGCTAGTCAAATCAATAAGGTCAAGAAGTGTTTGGGCATCATCGCTTATTCTTTATTCTATAAAATTTTAAGATTTATGATTAAGTACATACACCTAACTTAGAAGACCAAGGTTTACCACCCATGCACTGCCTCGCGGACTAATGGAGAGTGGGTAAAGAGCTTGGCGGATTGTGCAGGCCGACTTTGACTTTGTCAACAACGTGTCGGTAATCCTTAGGTGTCCAATCTCATAAAATGAGACCAAGATATTCCAATGCTGACTTTGTCAACAACGTGTCAGATAGAGCTTGGCGGGTTTGCACACCAACGCTCGATATACAAGCAATGTTGGATACCCTTGGATTACTATTATTATTATTGAATTTATAAGCACAAAAAGAGAGTTATGCGAATTCAACTTAACACAACTTAGTTTTAAAGATTTGACAAGCCATTATAAGTATTTTAAGTCCTCCACTTATTTAAACAAAGTCTACAATATAGAATAGATTTCATGGCCATCACCTAAGAATCTCCCTATGTACCGGTTACACTATTATCCCTCAAAATTAAACTTTTCATTATATTTCTTATTCGATCTAAGTTGAGAGAAAAAAATACTATCAACTGGCTAAAAATTGTAAACTTATTTTGTTGTATCAATTGAAAATGAGTCATATTTAAAAAAAATTATGGTATGTTACTACGATATAAAATGTATGATGGTCCTACATGAAAAGAAAGAAAAATTAAAGAAAAATCAAAAGAATGCAATGCAGACTCCCCCCACACTTGATTGAGACAGTGTCCCAACTGTCTAAGGCAGAAAAACAAAAATAAAATAAAATAAATGAAAAAGAAAAATAAAAGAAAAAGAACGTGTACCACCTGATTTCATGGTGGATGATCAGGCTCATGCAGATCGATAGGGTCATCTTCGTCATATTGCTCGAATTCCAAAAATGGTTTCAGTCGTTGACCGTTTACTTTAAAGACTTTTCCATCCCTAGGATTTTCAATTTCAACCGCTCCATGAGGATATACTGTTTTCACAACATAAGGTCCAGTCCATCGAGATCTGAGTTTTCCTGGAGACAAGTGAAGTCTAGAGTCGTATAAAAGAACTTTTTGACCTACGTTGAATTCCTTACGAAGTATGTTTTTGTCATGTTGGGCTTTGATTTTTCTTTGTAGATTTTCGCATTTTCATACGCCTCATTTCTTAATTCCTCTAATTCCGAAATTTGTAACTTCCTATGTGAGCCGGCTTTTTCTAAGTCAAAATTTTATGGCCCAAAGGGCACGATGCTCTAGTTCAAGAGGCAAGTGACAGGCCTTTCCGAAGACTAATCGATATGGTGACATCCCTAGATTGGTTTTATAAGCGGTGCGAAAAGCCCAAAGTGCATCAATCAGTTTTACGGACCAATCTTTTCTATTGGAATTCACGGTTTTCTCAAGAATTTGTTTGATTTGTCTATTGGAAACTTCTACTTGTCCACTAGTTTGTGGATGGTAAGGTGTTGACAGCTTGTGTGTGATTGATTATTTCTTAAGCAAGGACTCAAAAGCACGATTACAGAAATGAGTGCCATTATCGCTAATGATAGCTCGAGGTGTGCCAAAGCGTGAAAAGATGTTTTCTTTGAGGAATTTGACAACAACCTTGTTGTTGTTGGTTTTGGTTGGAATGGCTTCAACCCATTTTGAGACATAATCTACCGCAAGCATGATTTAAAGATTCCCAAATGAATTATGGAATGGTCCCATGAAATCGATGCCCCAAACATCGAATAATTCAATCACTAAAATGGGGTTGAGAGGCATCATGTTTTGCTTAGTGATTCGACCCGTTCTTTGACATCGCTCACATTTAGAGCAAAATTCGAAAGCATCACGGAAGAGTGTGGGCCAATAAAAACCGCTTTGCAAAACTTTTACAGCAGTTTTTCTTGCTCCAAAGTTACCGCCACAAGCATGGTCATGTGAGAAAGAGAGAATACTTTGGTGTTCATGATCGGGCACACACCTTCGAATGATTTGGTCTGGACAGTATTTGAAAAGATATGGGTCGTCCCAATAGAAGTTTCGAACTTTCGAGAGAAATTTTTGTTTATCTTGTTTCGACCATTCAGCGGGCATTTGTTGTGTGACAAGATAATTCACAATGTCAGCGTACCAAGGGGTGTTAGAGATGGAAAGAATTTGTTCGTCAGGAAAATAGTCATCGATTTGGGTGTCATTAACATTTTCGTGCACAATTCGAGAGAGATGATCAGCTACGACATTTTCAGAACCCTTTTTATCTCGTATTTCTATATCGAATTCTTGAAGAAGAAGGATCCAACGAATCAAGCGGGCCTTAGCATCCTTCTTAGAAAGCAAATATCGTAGGGCAGCATGATCAGTGTAAACTATGACTTTGGATCCTATGAGATATGGTCTGAATTTCTCAAGACCGAAGACAACTGCCAAAAATTCCTTTTCAGTAGTTGAGTAATTCAATTGGGCCTCGTTTAAGGTTTTGCTAGCGTAATAAATGACACGAGGGAGTTTATCGATACGCTGACCTAAGATGGCTCCAACTGCAAAGTCAGAAGCGTCGCACATAAGTTCGAAGGGCTGAGTCCAATCAGGAGGTTGAATGATGGGAGCTGTGGTCAAGATTGACTTAAGAGTTTCAAAAGACGTTTTGCAGTCATTGGAGAATTCGAACTTAACATCTTTGGCAAGTAAATTTGTGAGAGGTTTTGAAATTTTCGAGAAGTCCTTAATGAATCTTCTATAAAATCCCGCATGGCCAAGAAATGAACGAACATCTTTAACAGACTTAGGAGGAGGTAGATTAACAATCAAATCGATTTTAGATTTGTCGACTTCAAGGCCGTCTTTGGAGACGACGTGGCCTAGAACTATCCCCTTTTTAACCATGAAATGACACTTTTCCCAATTAAGCACGAGAGATTTTTCCTTACAACGTTTTAGGACGAGTTCTAAATGAGTGAGGCATTGGGAAAAAGAAGATCCATAGATTGAAAAATCATCCATGAATATTTCTAAGAATTCGTCCACCATATCAGAGAAAATACTCATCATACACCTTTGGAAAGTCGCGGGGGCATTACAAAGACCAAAAGGCATGCGACGATAAGCAAAGGTTCCAAAGGGACAAGTAAAGGTGGTCTTGTGTTGATCCTATAAAGCAACAGGGATTTGGTTGTAGCCAGAGTATCCATCGAGAAAACAATAGTACTATGACCCGTTAAGTGTTCGAGCATTTGGTCAATAAAAGGTAAGGGAAAATGGTCTTTTCGTGTGGCTGCGTTGAGCTTTCGATAGTCGATACACACACGCCATTTTGTTTTGATTTTTGTTGGGACAAGCTCATTACTTTCATTTTTGATCACTGTGACTCCCGATTTCTTTGGTACGACTTGTACCGGACTCACCCAGGTACTATCAGAGATGGGATAGATGATGTTATTGTCTAGACATTTGATTATCTCCTCCTTGACCACTTCTCTCATGTTTGGGTTTAATCTCCTTTGAGCCTCACAGATGGGTTTAGCCTCATCAACTAAGTGTATGCGATGTTCCACAATTGATGGGCTAATTCCTTTTATATCGCTCAGTTCCCATCCCAAGGCTTCTTTATTCTCCCGCAAAACTTCTAAGAGTTTTTCTTCTCGGTCTTCGGTAAGATCAGAGGCCAAGATTACGGGAAGAGTTTCTGAGGAGTCTAAGTATGCGTACTTAAGGTCTTGTGGAAAGGGTTTGAGATCTAACTTAGGATGTTCTTGAGTGTTAACGTTCGTTAACATTCCTTGGTTAGATTCAGAAGACGAAGGATTTAAGTCAAGAAATTCATTCAGTTCAGAAATGTATTCCAGTTCGTCGAAATCGGAATCGAAATGTTCCAGACACATTTTCAAGGCTTCAGAAGTGTCATTAGAGGTTTCATCAACTATGGTTTGAATCATGTCGATTTCATCGGTCTTAAAATCCCTAGGTTGTTTGTTGAGATTGAAGATGTTTAGCTCAATGGTTAGGTGCCCGAAGGAAAGTCGAAGTTGACCGTTCCTACAATTAATGACAAAATTTAAGGTTGCTAAGAAGGGCCGTCCTAAAATCAATGGTATTTGAACTTTGGAATATGAGACAGGCTCTGTTTCTAAAACTATGAAATCGACAGGGAAGTAAAATTGTTCGATCTGTATCAAGACGTCTTCGATAATTCCCAATGGCTTTTTGACAGACCGATCTGCTAACTGAAGGGTGATGTTTGTTGGTTTAATTTCCCCTAACCCAAGTTGACAATAAACAGTATAAGGAAGAAGATTGACACTGGCACCAAGGTCGAGTAGGGCACGAGAGATATGGGTGTTTCCTATTTTGCAATCAATCGTAGGGCAGCCAGGGTCTTTGTACTTGACTGGGGTAAGATTCGAAAGAGCAGAGCTTGTATTCGCAGTTAGAAAGGCGGTTTTTGGAACATTAGTTGCACGTTTTTGTGTGCACAATTCCTTAAGACATTTGGCATATTGAGGAATTTGTTCGATTGTGTCTAAAAGGGGAATGTTCACATGGACTTGTTTGAAAATTTCCAAGATTTTATCGAAATTTGCCGCTTTCTTCTTATTGTTGAGCCTATGGGGAATTGGAGCTATTGGTTTTTCAACTCTGTGATGAGTTTCATCATTCGAGGAAGAAGGTTTATCCAAGGAAATAGAAGGTGGTAAGGTCATAGAAGATGGTATGTTGGTATTGCCAACATTAATTTTTGAAGGTGGGTTGGGTTTGCCGACACTGGGAGAAGAATTGTTGGGATTGCCAACATTTAAGGAAACTTGAGGTTTAGAGGAATTGGCATTCGAAGCCAATGGGTGATCATCAAGATTAGGGATTGGGGTCGAGTTAGAAGGTTCGTCAGGGTCTCCCACATTATTATCAACCCTCTTTCCAGATCGAAGGGTTGTAACAGCATTGACTGGATTATGGTTTTCGTCCTCACAAGAATTTACAGCACGAGAGTTATATTTTGGATTCACCTCAGGTTGACTCGGCAACTTTCCTTTCTCGTTGTTTTTCGCTAGTTCCTTTATCATATTCATCATTTGTTCCATTTGTTTTTCTAAACGCACAATTTCTGGTGACGATTGAGAAGATTGAGAGGAGTTCGATGCTTGAAAATTGGGGTGCCTATAAGGTTGCTTGGATTGAGATGTTGTTTGAGAGGTTTGAGAAATTGGAGGTGGAGCTTGATAATTTGGGTTGGGAATAAAGGGTTGCACGTGAGATGGTTTAGCCGAATTGTTGGGGTTTGACCAAGAAAAATTTGGGTGGTTCCTCCAACCAGGATTGTATGTTGATGAGTAAGGATTATTTTGAGCTATGGCATTAGCTTGGTCCTGAGAGTAATAGTGGGGTAACCCTTCTCCGGCTTGAGGAGTTTGATTTTCTAAGGGAATTTGACTTGGGTCCACGACATGCACTCCTCTAGTAGAAGTACGAATGGGAACACGAATTGATTCCCATTGCATGTCCTTTTCAGAATAATCTTCTAAGAATTGCAAAGCTTCATCGGCTGTCTTAGACATAAAATCTCCTCCACACATTGATTCTAGTTGAGTTCTAGTCTGATAGTTTAGCCCTTCATATGCAATTTGACAAAAGTGATCTTTTAGAATTCCATGATGAGGGCAACTATATAATAGCTGGTCGAATCTCTCAAAGTATTTTGAAAAATTTCCCCCTCATTTTGACAAAATTGATTTATCTCGGTTCGGATTTTTAGAGTTTTATGAAAAGGGAAAAACTTTTTCAAGAATGCAGTGACAAATTCATCCCAACTTCTTATGGAATGTCTTGGAAGAGAATTTAGCCATCTTTTAGCGCTTTCAAGTACTGCAAATGGAATTAGCCTTAGCTTGATCGATTCGTTAGATAGTTGTTGCATTTTTGTTGTGGAAGCATACAATTCAAATTCACTTAGAAATTCATAAGCATTTTCAGATCCAGTAAACTTTGGTACCCCTTGGATAAAAGAATGTTTTAGCTCAAAATTGTTTCCTTCAGCTGGTGGGAACACAATGACAGATGGTTGAACGGTCCTAGTCGGATAGCATCGATCACGAAGAGATAAGGGTCTATCTATTTGGATATTGAGGTTTTGAAAATTTTGATTTGTTTGGTTTTGATCCCCAAAGTTTGGAAAGTTGTGATTCACTCGATTTTGATCCAATTAGGTTGGAAAATTTTGGTTGATTCGAGAACCCCTAGGAGAATTTTGTTGGCTAACACTTTTTTCACTTATTGTTGTTAAATGCAAGCACAGAATTTAGCTACAGTGAAATTTTCTGTCCTTAATGGCTCCTAACCCAAAATTATATAGTGACACGTTTGATTACTTAGATCAAAAGATTTCTTAGCCAGTTAACGGACAGGAGTTATCGGTGCACCAGGAATCACCCTAGCAATGCAGCCGAAGGTTTAAGTACCTTCAGAGTAACAACCAATATAATATTTACGAATCACCGTAATATTTATAAACGGTTATTTCTCTGCCGTAGTCTAGACACCAAGAAATATTTCGTTCCAAATGAATCAACTATCACAATACAATTAAGCCCTAAATGAGCCCGTGACTCCCTTAAGTCCAACGTCTAACCGTTATTATTAGTTAGATTCTACGATGAAATGCAATTTGTGGGCTAAGGAAAGGGTGATGAAATCCCTCACCTTATGTGAATTGGGGTATTGCCCTTAACAGAATGAATAAAAAGTGCAGAAATAACAATAATCACACAATTTTATTGCACAAATTAAAAATTTACATTCAAGCCGTTGCCCCTGCAGAAATTTTTACAACAATTGTCTATATATATTTTTTTTGCAGCAGAGCACCTGTAGAGTTTTAAAAAATTTCTCACCTTGATCGGCAGTCCTCTAGTGAAATTGGGTAGCGCTAGCGCGTTCACACCCCACTTGGTGTTCAACCGCTCCAACAATTCGACTTCAACTATTTGCAATTGTTTGACTTTTGAATTTCTCCACTTCGGTCTTGCTTGTTTTCCTTCCTTTGCTTGATCTTGATTTTGATTTCTTTCTTTTTCTTCTTTTTTTTTAAAGAAATTGTTAAAACATGGAAAGAGATTAAGAAAAAAAAAGAAAAGAATAGAAGACAAAACTAGCAAGATATTTTTTTTCTTGTTTTTGGAGATTGCAATGTCAATAAATAACATCAAATCTGCCAATCAAGAGTTTTTTCAGAAAAATGGAAAGGAATAGTATTAGAAGAAAATAAATCTAAAGTAAAAGGAAACAAAATAAATGAAAAGAGAAAGAGGGAAGGAGATTCTATTGAAAACAGGGAACGAAAAAGCAAAAGGAAAGAGTTGTTTTTTTTTATTATTAATATGTTGAAAAGAAGAAAGAATTTGTAAAAGAAGAGAATGGGATTGAGAAATAAAAGGGAAAGAAATAGGTGAAAATTGGTAACTTTTTTTTTCTTTTTAAAATTTGTAAAATGAAGAAAAGGGGTGTATAGAAAATAGGAAAGGAAATGAAGGAAAGAAACTGAAAAATTGGTAAGAAATTAAAAGAAAAAGTGGCGATTTTTTTTTTATATAAAAGGAAAGCAATGAGAGAAAATAGCAAGCAAATTAAAGATGTGAAAACTAAAAAGGTGATTGCAAAATGGAAAGAAATTTGGGTAATGGAATTATTCAGCAACAACGAGAAAATTTAGAAAGAATTTTTGTTTTTGTTTTTGTTTTTTAGACAGACTTGTAAAAGAAGAAAGAGATCTGTACGAAGGAGAAGAAATAAAAGAAAGGAAAAGCAATGAAATCAGTGAAATTTGGCATGTATTTTTTTTCTCTTGGTAGGAAGATTATAGCATCATTAATTAATACCAAATCAAGCCAATGGAGATTTTTTTTTTATATATATATAAAAAAGAAAACAAAACAAAATAAAATAAAAACTAACACGAATCGGAAACTAAATAAATAATAAAATTCAGTGTTTACCTCCCCGGCAACGGCGCCAAAAACTTGATCGCTGCTTTTCTATAAATCAGAAAAGCGCGACATTTAAATTAAATTCTGCAAGCATACAGGTGTGTAGCATACAGGTCGAACACAGGGAGGTGTTATTAAAAATTATTATCTATTTATTCTTGGGCGAGTTAGACGAAGTTTGGAGTTGTTTTTTTTTATGTTGTTGAAATTACTCTGAATCTAATCAGTATCAAATTCAACAATTGAAAAGAAAAGGAACAATTACTAGAAAAAGAGAATAACAACTAGAACAATAACAGAAATTAAAAGTAGGATTCCTGTTGAAACTAATCAACAGTGAATCGCTAACAAGCAGTAATAAAAGACAATAACAATATGCATTCTACCCAAACCTAATTAGGTAGATAACACAAATTGTTATGAAATTAAAATAACAATAAAACTAGAAAAAGAAAAGACTTTTATTAGAACAAAAGAGAATACAAAATAGAAAAATGAATGGCATTTACAATGGGACATCATGTATATTTATAGAGATGTAGACCAA
This sequence comes from Allium sativum, assembly GCA_030737875.1. Taxonomy (NCBI): domain Eukaryota; kingdom Viridiplantae; phylum Streptophyta; class Magnoliopsida; order Asparagales; family Amaryllidaceae; genus Allium; species Allium sativum. Next base: position 36,761 of record JASFAX010002100.1, read on the forward strand.
ATCCTAATCAAATCAATGACTAAATGGCCCTCTTTTCCCAAGAAGTAATATCATATCTCTTGCCTTCCTTGACCAGGCTTGATTGGAAAGCAAATCACGGTGAATATCTTCCAAATCTTCCCTATCTTCCATGTGGCAAATTGATTGATTGATTGATGAGCAGATTGTATGTGATTAATTCTTCCAAACAAGGATACTCATTAGACTCCAAAGGCAACAAGGGATAAAATCTTCAAAATTGATCTTTTTTGGCAATATTTCTATTAGAAATTCTTTTAATTGGAAATTGAAAAATGAATGTTCTGAATTGATTTCCATGACTACTCCTGAAATGTCTATTAGTGAATATCATACATACACATGAATATGTATATATATATAATATAACACTAATTAATATATTCTTCATAGCAAAGGGCCAGTGTGAACGCGTTCTGTTCTTTGGCAAAAAGTGAGCTTGACGGGGATCGAACTCAAGTCTCTCAGTACAAATTTCCATGCAATTACCAGTGAGCTACAACGTCTTTTGTAATTGAGGTGGCTTTAATACGGGGAAGTAACTTTTTATCTGTAGTTGGCCTTTAATTTGAAACGAAGGAGGCATTTCTTGACATCCTGTAAAAACATACAAAAGTAACCAAAGTATCATTTATTTATTTACAAAAGATAAAATATACGAGCATAAAATAAACACATTTCTATATTAATCAACGGCTCAATCGGTACTACCACAACTCGCCTTTCTAGGCCTTCTCCAATCCAAAAGAAAATCAAAAAAAAGCCAAGCGGCTTGCCCCATAGGGTCATAAAATCATCAAACCCAAGTAATATTGTAAACATGTACCTTTTTGTTGGGCATAATTCTATCTATTGCATTTGCTTCCATTCAATGCCAACTCAACATCTACTTCAATTGATTCCAAATCAATTCAACTCTCGGTTTCCAATTCACTAATCAATCTCTTGGCTAGTTCACTTTCATTCTATAGCTTAAACTTGATTTGTATTTCAAAACCAATCTACTTACCCTACTTGGGTGCAAATTCATCACAACTTGATTCCAATTTAACACCTCCAAATTATGTATTCATCTGGTTGTGTACAAGACGAATTTACATTAATAATTCAAATCTCAAATATCTCGCTTTAGTTAATTCCATTCGGAATTATTTCTAATCAATTTTATTTAACCTAAGTTAAATTTCAATTTATTTTATTCTCTTTTACCATTTCAATTCATTTAACTTACACAAGTTAAACTTTAATTTCAAGATTTAAATTCCCGAGTTTTAATTCAAATTAGTTTGAAATCATATATATTATAATCAACCCAATTCAAAACATTTGAATTTCTGAAACATCTTGTCCTTTTCAAACAAATTTTTCATTCCCAAATTACTATGGTAGCAATCCGTCACTCAAAAACTTGAAAATGAATACCGATAATGTCACAACCCATTATCAGTACTATTTTCTCGCCCCTGAAGTGATTTCAGTGCTTAATCACTTTTAAAATCCCTTCAAAATCATCCTTACTCAAAAATACTTTAAAGTAATATTATATTACTTTATAATGTTTCAGAAAATATTTTCTTAACACCCGGAATTTAAATTCCAATTCTAGTTCGAACTTAATCTTGGTTTATCTCATTTGTATACATTATCCGTATACAAATTATATCACCATTTCATAATGTGATAATTTCATTTGATTGTAATAACAATCAACACATTCATATACTATAATAATTCAGAAATTATTCTTTTCATATTAAAATAATTTTTGGGCAAAATTACTTCATTTACCCACTTCAAAACAATACTGCGTCGAATTGTTCTGTTCGAGAGTTTAGAAACACATATCGATACAGTTGTACATCCTGTATCGACCAGAATTCATAAACCACTCAACAAACTAGCCAACACAATATAAAACAATTTTTATATCAATATACAAATACGCGCTCATATATACACACTTAAACTCAATCTAGGGTATTACTAACCCCATCTCTATTGAGTCACGCCATAGAACCAAGGTTATCACTCAACCTTCAGCTCTAATACCAACTGAAACGACCCGAACTTCCGTACCCTTTGGGTCGACTAATAACACCACACGTCCAACCCAAATGACACAGAAATACGAATCATTATTAGAAAGAAGTTAAAGGATGAGAAATAGAAAGAAAGAAGTATTAGAATAGAAGAAAAACGAAGATCACAAACTCACAGCGGAACGAACAAAATATATTAGATAACATAACTTGTGGAAACAAATCAGTAATTGTATATATACATACCATTATCAGAGCACAACCGTTATTCCTGGAACAATTATAAACACATATTTCTAGATACAACATAGCACACAGCGGAAAATATGATAGTCTGTAGCTACTGGTGAAGCCTTCAGCTTCAAACTCCTCAAAGCGAATCTGTAAAATCTCAACTACTTGACTGCCCGTACAAATTTGGGCACCAAAGAGTTTAGGGAAAACAAAACAAAATAAACTCTGGGTCGGTCATGGGACTGGTGTGAGTAAACTTCAACCATTTGTTTTACTTTTAAAATCCTTTCGAAAGGAATGATAATCGTAAGACCGATCCACACATAAACACGGATGGTTTTCACCTTATGATAACCCAAAACATTTTGATCTCAAAATCTGGTGATATTATAATAATGTCTACCACAAATAAATAGAATCTAGCGGAACGCTTGCATCTCACGCTCCATATATAATATAAAATCAAAAACCGCAGGGCGCTTATTGGAGATTGGATTTCCAACATGACAAGGTATGGGACCACCTGCCGATAGTGTATCTCTAGAGACGAATACACTGGGTTCAACAAGAACGTATTGCAACCCGGCCCTCACATGACCTACCACTCATTTCGCTTGAGTGTATCGAATGTATATCACCAACGGTTGGGATCAGCAACCGTCTCCCGAAAGGGATAGCATTGTTAGATTAAAGAACAAAATGGAATTTCTCAAGATAGGTGATTATACATCCTAATGGGTGCGACCTACATAGCCATGCTGCCTTCCCGGTTTTTGTCAAATTCCGGGTTGTGAGGCTTGAGGTTTGAATTATCTTCCAGAACATTTGGCCACCATTCACTTTGAATGCCACATCGTCAGATCAAACGAAAATCACTAATTGATTCCCACAAAAATACTCAGTTTGTGAGGCTAAAGAAGTTTCCCTTCAATGCCACCAACTTCGTACGTTTGAAAGAATCAACATATGTAATCCCTTTGGAAATAGTCTGTCAGACACTCGTCCATACAAGTTGTCCTGGGTCTGGACAAACTGAAGGCGCTATTCTATAAACAGGATAGCCCTTGCATAACTCCGTCTTCAATTATCTTCACATAAGTCGATTCATAACCATTATACCAATACGGAGTGGTTTTAAGATATTCAATCTAATCCCGGTCTCTCCATATTGACAACGGAGGTATAAAATAAAATAAAACATTGATAGTGGGTGATTTAACTATCAAAGAAACACCCATACAATCAACGGTCCTATTTCCAATCGGAAATTCTACCGATCAAGCATCAAACAACCCGGGCCCCTTTTTATATTAGTTACTTATTATATTATCGATTCTAAAATCCATTTTCAATCTTCCATATCCTTTCACCATCGAACCTTAACCATTCCTCCATCAATCATGGAGTCAATCAAGTTAGGGTATAATTACCTCTCAGACCTTAATTGAACAACATTCTCAACTTTGAAATAGTCAAAGCTCACAACTTTAAACAAACCGTCGCTTACGCGACTCTCGGATTCGATCTAAGAACACACTTCCTTTACAGAGAAATGTTGATTATAACAGTAGCGTTATAATCGTTGTTCCCAATTATTTGATTTAAAAAAACATTACTTTTAACAACAGCATTACAATAGTTGTCTAAAATTTTATAACCTTTATTTTAACAATAACGTTAAGACCACTGTTTAGATTTACAAAACATTTATTATAACAGCAGCGTTAAAAATCGCTGTTTAGAATTTACAAAACATTTATTATGACAACAGCGTTAAAAATCGCTGTTTAGAATTTGCAAAACATTTATTATAACAACAGCGTTAAAAATCGCTGTTTGGAATTTACAAAACTTTTATTATAAAACTTCTCCATCGCATGAAATTGGTTCTTTGTTCTTATTTTAAAATATCTCTTTTTTTTCTTATTACTTCGAAATATAACTATAACTTAATTAACATTCGACATAGTCAAATCTTAAATATAAATCCCTTGGATTTATCTCGATTTACTTTTATATTCCAACTTTGGAATTAAAACCCATTCATATCCCTTTTGAAACGAATCCCCTTTTCATTTAAATATCCATTTGAATTTATATTTCCAAATTCAAATCTCCTCTATGAATAATTTCACTTCGAAACATTATTCACTTTAGTCGTGAATAATATTCCCTTTTATCTAATCAAACCCATCTGGTTTCATAAAAATGAAATCCCAAATCCAAATTCCTTTATTTAACTTCTATTGAAAGAGGATTACTCAGGTAATTTCCTATTCTATTTCACCTTTTTCTAATCTCTTTCATAATTTCCTTTATAATTTTCTAAGTTCAAATCGTATTTTAAATATTGGTTTCAAACCACTTTCCACTCTTCCTTATAAATTCAATTTAATCCAATGACAATATTTTACTAAATTTTTAACACATGTTTAAAATTAACTTCTTGTTTTATTTGGTAAAACAAGTTCCTACTTTCAAGTCCATTCAAAATTCAATTTCTACTTTGGAAATAAATTTCCCCTTTTTAAATTCAAATCCCTTGTATTATTCAAAAATATTTTACGGTATTAAAATACCAAATTTCTAGGTCGAGTGATGTTTAAACACAACAAGAACAATCATAGTAGATAAATCATAACATATGTCACAATAAATGCAAACAAAATAATATAAATGTTGAGGAACCCGGTTGGGCCCCTCCAACCTGTTTCCCTGCATCCACAGATGTTAATCACATCAATAATATTATTTCACATCAATATGAAGTATTAAACTAATAATCGATCAACGATGTAATCCAATCAACCAATTTTATCAATTATTCAACCAAGCAACCATCACGTAGTATAAAATAAATTTAAAAACTCGTTTATAAAAAGATAAATGAAGCAGAGTTAGTGAGTTTACTCACCTTGGTTCGCAGTTGACGGTTCTGCTTTTTATTTCATTTAAAATCAAACGAACATCTGATTTTATTTCGAAATTCCTGCAGCTCTGTCCTCAGCTTCATTAGTTCCATAATGTAGATTTTCTCGTTATAATTCCAACGTGATTTGTCTCATAAAATTCTGTTCATGAATGACCTTACTTTGTCTAAGCCCAAATACAGGTCATTAAGGCCTTAAGCCTTTGATTATCATGACCAAATCATGGCTTCAGGTTTCCACTTCCAAAGAGAGAACGTCAATTTTCCCAAAATTCGACTGTCACCGCTGGTCCTACAGTTTGCCAAAACCCAAAACTCCTATGCGCCATCACCAATTCGAACCCAACACCGCCACTTCCTCCAAAATGTCCATTTGTTGCTCATCTTTTTATTTTTGCATAAGTGTCCACACCTGCTTCACTTCACTGTTCTTTATACCAATACCAATACCATGCGCCATCATAACTTCTGCTTCTCTCCACTATACTACCTTAATGGCTATAACTGCCATCATTCCCTATAGCTCCCACTCACCATTGCAGCGGTGACCCGCTCCATTTCCTACAACTTCCCAATATTTAATCACAGTAACTTTCAACCAGTACGGGATCTCATATTAATATTCAACTTTGTCTTCTACGCGGTAATCCACTCTAGAAGTAATGCCCATACAGCACATACTCCACCGATCCCAACTCCAACCCATTTACTGCTGATGCTTCGTCACCTTCACCCTTGGATAAATACACACCCACAATATCTTCTTATCATTTTATATAATACCATATGAACTCTTCACCTAACAATTTGAACCCACTGCAAAAACATAAACTTGGACTTCAGTATATACCACATCTAACCCATTTCACTTTTGTTTTATTTTCCTTTTTTATTTAACTTACCGATCGATTTTCATTTCCCCCCCAAAATACCCACATCGTCACTTGCTCCGAGCTCCACACAATCACTACCTCCGAAATCAAAATCACCTACACGAACCCCTTCTAGTCCGCGTCGAACTGCTCTACACTGTCACCCATAGTTTGAACATCGACAATTCTAATTTCATATAAATCTCAAAGATCCATACAAGCCACAATTTAATTCCACAGACCTGAATTCAATTGCTCAAAACCCATTCGAATCCCCCTTTCTTTCGATTCGAGCTTTGTGTTTGCTACGGGAAAACCCCTTCCTAAATCCTTGCGTCGAGCCTAAGAATGAGTGAAGCTAATTGGAATAGGAACTGGCGAATCAATTACGAAATGATTTTATTTTTATTTCAATTTTATTTTGATTTACTCGTTTTCTTTTGGGATTTTATCGTGTTGCTGAAGAGAAAAAAATGCGAAGGGGACGACTTTGGTTTATATAGGGATTTGAGTACCGTGGTATACACGGTTCTAAAGTACCTTGATTGGCACGGCTCTAACAGCTTAGGAAGCACGGTAAGAAAAACGTGGAGAGCACAGTTCTTAAAAGGCTTGGAAGGCACGGACATAAAACTTGGGGAGCACGGACTTTAAAACTTGCCAGTCACGGTTGGCAAGCACTTGAAGGATTCGCTATTTTGAATGGAACGGTTAATCATATGAACGAATATATGAAAATTAAATCAGGAGATATTTGAAAAGTAACATCTTTGAGATAACTCGACAAAGGTAATCATATAAACGAATATACGAATATATGAAATTAATATGAATTGGAACGCTGTTTTGTTGACAAAGGTAACATCCTTGATGGAAAATGAAGGAATAATCATATGAATGAACAGTCTGTTTACTGATTAAAAAGCGAATCTTGGTGTAAAAAAGTATTCTGAACCCAATGGGACAAGTTTCGTCAAATTCCGACATCGTTTGAAATTTTTTCCCTTATAACCAAAAATCAACACGCGTTTAAATTTTTCACGATCACCAGATAAATCGAAACAACTTGAAACTTTGAAATCTTGCAATAATTCTTCGATACGAACCCAACGGCACCAGTTTCGTCGCATTCTGAGACTGTTTCCCCGGTAGGCTATTTTTATCGCGCACCGCAATACCATTTCGAACACCAAATTACACGATCTCTAAAAATAACAAACTATATACCTATCCTGACTCTAATTAACGATACGAACTCAACGGAATTGGTTTGGCGGCTTGATTCGATCGACTGCTCAAGTTATACCCAAATAACCCTTTATTAAATTAATTATGCATTATAGAAAATGAATGGACGTTTACGGCTACCGTGGTCACATACAACATCGGTTTTCCACGCCATTCAACACTGTACAATAATTTAACGATACGGTCCCAATGAAACTGATTTCGTCGAAATCTGAGTCCGTTTGCAAAATGGCCATTTTAAAGGCCTATATTTTAATAATGATTTCCATATCGATTATTTCAAAATTTGATTTGACCATAACTAACACATTATAAAACGAAATCTGGATTTTTCCCTTTCATATGAAAATTATCATCAATACGGTTCCAACATTTCTTGTTTCACAGAAATCCAACTTATATCGGATCCTATATTCTCAGTTGATGTTCAAATTGTAAATTACGAACTACCGCGACTATTTCGAGCTCGTTCTAAATTATACTATAAATTATACGTTTAAATAACGTTTTATAAATAAATTCGTTATAAAACCCTTTTTAAATTATCAACACATTGCTTAAAACCAATTTAAATGTTCAAAATAAAATGGCTAAAAATCTGGGTCGTTACAGAAAGGTTCCTATTAATTTTATCAAAGATAAATTCTTTAAATTTATTCTTTAATCTTCTTTTGAATATCAATTCAAACTAGTCGGGATTAGCGAACCACACCGAAGTAATCATTTATTTTATTTCCCAATCTATCCATCCCATGAATAAAAACTGGTCATACTTCATATCTAATACCACGGTGTTATCGGTAAATTCAATTACCATTTCACGTTCAAATCTAATTAAAGATTTAACTATCGCCTGGAGCAAAACTGGTGATACTCCATTCTCGACCATTTCAATCTAATTAAAGATTCATTAAAACTCCACTTAGTTTTAAATCTTCCTAATATTCACTATCAATGATTATTTAACTTGGGAAATCACATCCTGGCTTTAACTGGGTTAAAGGTCCAATGTCATTTAAAACATGGCCCACGATAAACCCAGACTCACATTCAGTAACTATCGGGTTAAAGAACAAGTGTTATTTAAAACATCGTTCACGATAAACCCAAAAATCAATTCAAATTCAATTACAATTAAATACCATTTAATTGGTACACTTCATTAAATCTAAATAAAAAGATTAATCTTTTTCTCAACTGGGTTTAAGAACAGTGTTAATGAAGACACCATTCACGACAAACCCAAATCACATTTGATATTAAATACAAGGCTCAGAATAGAGAATATATCGGCTTATATTCAATATCAAATTCTACGACCAACAAATATCGTATTGGAAATAACGATATAAATATATCTTTCAAATTCCCATAACAATATCTGTATAATCACGAAATCCAACATCGAAATACTCCAAAGATAATTTCAATTCAAATCCATTTCCTCTTCAATTATTGGAAATTCTGGTTATTTTCAAAACCCTTTTTTCAAATTCAATTTATTTATTTCAAAAATAAACTGATTTTAATTCTAGTTCAAAACTAGTTCATTTCGATAAAAATCTATTTTTATCTTTTCAAATATGGAAATTTTCATCCCAATTCTTCACAAATCATTTCTTATGATTTTACACAAATTATTATTTTTTTAAATAATTTTATCAAGGCCCGTACAGTCGATTTCCATCAACGACCATCGAACTGCACTTACAGCGACCTTTTCCAAATTTGATTTGGACATAATTCCAAATCTTACTGTTAGACTTCAAATCTCTAAAATTCATTAGAAATCTCTTTTCGATACGAACCCAACGGTTCCGGTTTTAGGAGAACTCGACGGTCGGATGCCCGTAATATCCATTCGAAGTCAATGGTCGAAATTCGCGAACTGCCGCGGCGCGGCGCGTTCTATTCAGGCCATTATATATATATATATATATATATATATATATATATATATATATATTTCGTCGATTTCCTTTTTAAACGTATTTTATAAATCATTTTAAATTTGTTTTCAAAACGATTTCAACTTCATATTCAACTTCTAGTCGAAATTGAATATTCCACATCATCGGTATACAAATGATAATATTTTCAAAACGTTAAATTTTGAAATCACTTTCTTTTCTATATTCATTTTAAAAATGAATGAAATCGATATAAATATTCTTCAAGTCAAAATGGTGTCAATCTAATCAACACGGCTTTTATTCAACACATGAATTTATTTTCAATTCAACACATGAATTTATTTTATATTCAACACATGAATTTATTTTCTATTCAACACATGAATTTATTTTCTATTCAACACATGAATTTATATTTCTATACAGGAATGAGGCCTAATCAATTACCATATAACGTTTATTATATGGATTCCATACAACACATGTATATAATAGCAACGATAAATAATCAACCATCATCCAGAGTGCACCACACAACTGCATAAGCATTAAATATAAATAATTAACGCTTACACAGTCTGTCAACCCATCGATTGCCATACAACTAAACAATCGGGATTAGTGTACGTCAAATATCCTCCCAATACCCGTGTGGGGTTTCAAATAAACAAACACATATTTTATTTGTGCGGTTGGGCGTTGTGGAAAATTTATCGTCCCAATCAATATCAGTCAAATCAGTGTATATAAACAAATCGTCCGATTTGTTTATAAATATTTATTTTATATACACGTTAAAAATTATATTTTGAACTATAAAATATTTTCCAGTATAAAATATTTTATTTCAATTCACATCACATAATCAAATTTCACAACATAGAAATCAAACAAACAAGTCATCCATGGTCTGTGGACGACGGGTGTCGGGTGCTGCTAAGCACCGTCTGCATCCTAGTATATATTTCAAACTAGAAATTAAATTAAAAGTGAGGAGTTCTCACTGAGGGTTCCACTCCGCCGTGCTTTACTTCTGAGCTTCTGAACCGTTGGATTTGTTTGAAATTCCAATGCAGTCCTTTTTACGCTGTTCATAATAAAAATTATATTTTTATCACTTCATTTCAATAAATAAAAATCATATTTACAACGCTTCTTTCTATATAAAAATTATATTTTTATATTTCTACTATATAAAAATCACATCTTTATTATTGCTACAATGTAAAAATCATATTTTTATTCTTTCTAAAATATAAGAATCATATTTTTATTCTTTCTAAAATATAAAAATCATATTTTTATTCTTCCTAAAATATAAAAATCATATTTTTATTCTTTCTAAAATATGTATAAAAATCACTTCTTTGACCATATAAAAATCACATCTTTCTTTGCTATAAAAATCTAACCTT
>JASFAX010000219.1:0-79786 GCA_030737875.1 Allium sativum
GGGTTTAACGATCGATTTGGATCGACCGAGAAGGAGGGTCATTGCACACTATTTTCAAAATTACTTCCTTATTTAATGTCTAAATTTCTTTGTTCTTTAATTTATTTTAAATCTGGTTTTTAAATATGTTCTATTTCCTAATACATTTTAACTCCTAATTCAAATCTTTTTTTCATTTTATATATTTGATGCTAATTTTATTATAGTTAATTATGTTTTCAATTTCCTTACTTACATTTACGAAATTCTAAAGTATTCATAGTTTTATATATTTTTTTATCATTATATATATAGTCATTTTTAAATCCTCTTAAATATATGTTTTTAATAAATATTTTTACTTGAAAACTTTATTTTAATACAAAGGAATATAGTATGGTTTAACTCAAGAATTACCATAATTTATTTAACCTATGTGCTTTAATTTAAAATTTTCATTTTTGACATTTCTCTAAGGGATGTCGACATATGTAAAATGATATGATGACATATGAGCCATTTATTTTCAAATTCAATTTTTGAAAAGTTGTGTCTTTTGAATCCAAAACTATTCTGAAAGGATTTAACTATTGGGAACTATAAATAGGCTTCTAAATTCGAATTTTTAACTAACTTTTCATTATCTTCTAGTTCCTTTCTCTTTTCTCCATTATTCTTCTTAATTTCTTGAATTACTCTGATTTTCAAAGTGAATTATATCAATATCTTTATATTTCAATTCTCTATCAAACTCTCTTTGAAATTCAAGTTCTACTTAAGAGTTATAGGATTTCTATAATCAAAGATCTCAAGATCAAGTTCTATCATTAATTCTTCTATAATTGATACTGAGAAAGATGTATATATGTCCCGGATAAATCGACTGAGTGTGATCGTGTCTCGAAAATCAATTGGCTGTAGGTTTTGGCCCATAAGTCAACTGAGTCTCACTGTACTCCGGAATTCAATTAGGGTGTGCCCTTGTATTCCTAAAATCAAAGATTGTAATATTCGATATTAGCTTAAAAGAAATCCACATCAACCCATCGTTGTGAGACTGGATGTGGGGTAACTCCGAACAGTGTAAAATCCCAGTGTGTACTTTCCTTTTACTGCTTATTATTATTATCTACATCTGTGATTGATTATGTGATTATTGATACCTGTGATTTGCACAACATTCTGATAAACTTAAAAAGATTTCAAGAAATTAACCAAATCCATAAAACACTATTCATCCCCTCTAGCATTTAGTTTGCCTTAAGATCCTTAATTCGTATCCACGTGCCTAGGACCTAGGAAAGAAGCTCTCCTGATTGACATTTCCAAAGTTAAAGAACAAAGTCTCAAGTGGCATGTCATCGAGACCCTTAAATATTTCTTCCATGTCGATTGATGTATCTTTCTCTGTCGTAGCAGTGGATTTTTTGTTGAGAAGTATGTACTATTTTAGATTTAGCCACTATAATCATTTTTAGAGTAGATTGTTGGAATTATTCTCTTTCTTCGATTACTAGCTCACAACCTAAAGCTATGTCATCACCACCACTCATTTCTCCTTCTTTGATGTGGCCTTGAGCCTCCTTAGGTCCATATTATGAAACTATAAGCACGATTGGGTCAACGTTTTCTTTTTCTTCTTCTACCTCAACCTAGACACCCATTGAGTCCGATCATCACCACTAGCGATGCTCTGATTGTCATCCAACAAACCAAAGTCATGAAGAGGTTCATCAATAATGAGAAACTATGCATCTTTTAACCTATGGACAACCCTTTAAGGGTCATCACTACAAATTCAAATTCATAAGTCATCGACCTCATCGATTTTCTTTATCACTAAAGTTATTATCTTGATTAAAATGTACGACTTGATTAGCTTGGAAACATGTGATGGGGAGTGGGATGAACATCCTATGGTATGTCTTCTTCAATATTGTATGGAGTTTCGCGGACTTGCTATGAAGCTTCAAGCTGATCGATCTGGTGACCCGAAGTCATTCTAGTTTAAATTTTTACTAAACTTGAGTTAACGATAGAGTAGTGATATGAAATAGTATGAGCAGATTTCTCCGTTGTCATCGTTGCACTGCGATTGCAACATCTGGGTCCTCTAAGCTATGAAAATCAGCAAATAATTGCATCTCGAGCAACTAACTTGTATATATACCCCCGTTATAAAGTGTGAACTAGTGCAGTATGTGCAGTGCAATGCAAAAGTGTACTATTTAGAAGAACAACTATAGTGATCAAGAATTAGATTTCGACTAGAGCGACCGTCATCCCTGACCGTCTTTTCCATGTTTAGATCGATAGTTACGGAGTTCACTTGAGCTTTGAGATCGAATGTGGAAATATCAGAGTTTAATATTTATATTCAAAGTTGAAGCTCCACCTTTGGTTGGTTATGTCATATGCTTTTATGTAGATCCATATTCTAATCCTATGTCATGTGTCCAAGTCCGAAGTTTATATGTATGTTCGGGTTCAAATGTTTAAGGTCGAACTGTCCAAATTCTAAGTCCCGCAAAGAGAAGGGTTTGGAACCAATCCCTTCACCATGGGAGTATGAATTTCAATGGTTTATGCCAATCGAATCATCACATTTTGTCTTCTCTGAGCAACTTCCATGGTGATTGATCTAGTCTGATCCCTTATGCTTCTTTTTCTCCAAACTATTCATCTTTCCTCAACCAACTCCTTTTCTTCATCTCATCGCCTCTTATCACGTTGAATGTCATCAATAAGATAATAACTCCATTGTGAACCACGTTGTAATGTTCTTCTATAACTCTGCTTCGTCACCATCGTAAAAATTCAAGCATCACGAGTCACAAGCATGATTCAGTTCGGTGAAAACCCATATAGGAATCTCTGGGTAAGTCTCGAATCTGGAGTGGTGAAGCAATGTAAATTAGCAGCGAGGTTGATAATCACATTGAAGAGGGAGTGAGAAGTGGAACTTTAGTGGAATCAGGAGGAAATGAGAGGACATACACATAGTACATAACGAATCAAATCTACCTATGTTGTTCCCATACGTGTATAAAACTTTGAGTTCAAGAATAGAACGGTAACGATCCGAGTCCAAGTAGAATCGTCCTGGCCCATTATATATACATATATATAACTATACAAACTGAATAAACACTAACCATGCATATGCATGCATGTGAACGGGTAGATTAAATTAACTTGGCAACAACTTGTTCACATTAAAATGTACTATGGAGTTAGTGTCTTAAGTTTATACATGAATGTATATGCTTGACATCTGATTCCTTAACTCGACAAGAATTAAACGATCACCCGTGCCTCTAGTGAGAGATCCAATTATGGTTATCCAGGCCTACAAACTCAATTGATTAGCTCAATGGAACTAAATAGGGATTGCAATGTTGGATTTCGTGCCCTAAAGGCAATCCATTTGATGTGAATAATAACACTATTGATGTTCTGTTTTATTTTGAATAAAATATTTTATTATGTTATATTTTGCTATGTAATATAAATATTAACATAATAGAAGTCCTTAGGATAAAAAATACAGAATTATATATTTTCATGTAAGTGATTTGAACATGAGATTATATAATATGATAAGTATTGTGATTCTTAAAAGTCCTTAGTCAAGTTTTTTTGTAAATAGGATAACAATGAAATGTTGAGACTAGTGTGTTGATTGACTGATGATCATATCTCATATATAGTTAATATATGAGATATTAATGTCAATACATAAATATGTGTTAGAGAATAATTTATTGGGCAGACCCAACTTGAGAAAATTTCAAGAAGAATGATGATAGTGTCATAAGTAATTCTCATAGTGACAATAATGTAATGATCCTCGGACCTGAAATCATTACATACTTTTGTGACACCCCATACCCATTAATGTTACTTTTGATCAGAATGCATTAAGTTCTGTGAAGCATTATAGGTAAACAGAATAGAATCTCACAAGACAGATGTATAAAATAGCAGCGAAAATTTAAAACTTTATTTTCCAACATAAAACATCATGGTCTCAAAAATCCAGTTAGAATATCAGACTGAAATACTGGATAACATATATCAAATAAAAACATCTGTCTTGCGATAAAAACTATTAGAGTACAGAAATGAAAAATCATAATCCGCATAAGTAGCCATAAACAAATAGACAAGTAGTCAAAGCGATACATCGAAGTAGATCCAAATCCAAGCAGAAACAGAAGAGAGAATCCTAATCAAGCCCGAGTGTTTCCTACCCTGAGAACCTGAGAGGGAAAGGAAGAGAGAGAAAAGGAAACAAAACGGGTCAGACATAAAGTCTGGCGAGTCCAGTGACTTTTAGCATATAAATAAGTAAAAGTATCATGTCAGGCATATAAATTAGATGAGAAACAACAATAGGATATAATAGGTATAAATAGACAGAATAGAAATAACAGAATAAACAGAGTGGATTATGCTTCTTAAGTACTTTTCTTCTGCACCAATACTAGTATAACAGATATGTAACGGGATTAAATATTCCCTAATTACTTAACAGAACAGGATGATCCCAACAGAAACATAATGGTAGTTCTAAGTGTGCTAATGGGGTTTACCCCAAACAGAAATAACCTGTACCTAAACAGAAATAACGGGTGTTACCCCAAACAGAAATACAGGTAGCCCACAGAAACAGACAGGACTAGATGTACCCTAATTACTACCACCCAATCGATCGGGTCCCTAACTCGTAAATACCCTGTGTCGGTCCCACGGTAGGGTGCATTACTTCGGAAAGTGGCAAACTACTGAAGGACACAGACCTATTTACTGGTTCTACAGCGACTTATTTTCCTAGGTAAACCGGACCCAAGCACGCATATGACTTCGTTGGAACGCGCCAGTACACCCTCTTTCATATGAACTTCTTATAATTACTTCAATGTGCGTGCCCTGACCCATACCTAGTGCGGGGTCCCCGTTTAATACTAGAATGAGTTACTGACTGATACGTGTCCCTCACAACAGATGACACAAGTCAAACCCCTAAACTCGCGTCCCCTAGCCAATTAGTATTTTTAACGGGTTAAGCTTACAGATTAACAGGTTCGCCTAACCCCCACGGTTTAATAGCTTAAGTTTCACAGGTTAACAGGTTTACTTTTACCCCAATAGATTAAACATGTTTATATAACCCTAACAGATTAAACATGTTCATTTAAACCCAACGGATTAAACAGGATTACATAAGTTTTTTACTGTTCCATTCACGTGTTCCGCTTAATCTAATTAAGCCTACAGATTCACATTCCCCAAATTCCAGAAATAATTCACACTATAACATATGCCCCCAAAATTTTAGTCATATATCACAATATAGGTTATGCCCCCAAGTTATCATTCCCCTCATTTATCCCAATTTCGCTCGTACGCATATTTCAGCGATATTGGCCTAGGCTCGAAGGTAGCCTAGGCTATAAAAATAAAAATGGAATGAGGGAGAGAGAAGAACAGAATAAGCATATAAAAAAAATCAGCATACAATAACAGAGATGGGCATATGATAGAAGAAATAGGCATATCATAAATAGGCATATAAGAACTAAACAACAGATTAAGTGTATAGAAGAATGCATGTAGTAGCAGAACTGTTTAGGTATGAATCAGAATGTTAACAGGTACAAATTTAGATCCAGATTTATAAACATGTTAGGGTTACTACTAAATTTTTATATCTAAAGTAACATGAACTCATAGAGATTGGATCTAAGGAACAGAGAATAATATGCTTATGTTGTAGAAGAGATTCTTGTATGCATATAGGCTGATGTGGAAGAAGATAGCCTAATTCAATCCAAGCAGAGGCAGCATCTCATTGTCTCCATTTTTTTAAGTGTAGAAAAAAATAGAAATGATGTCCAATATATAGCATACTGCCAACGAACCCAGTCAAAATCGCGTCTAGATTCAGGAAAAAAAATCCGGCTAGATCCCTGTTAGGTCGACCCACCCTCAATGGGTCGACCCATAAGTCAACCCACGTGGCCTTGGGTTAACCCATAGGTCGACTCAGCCCGGGGGCAGGTCAGACCCAATGGGTCTGGTTCCCCCTAGTCTTCCCGCTCGCTGGTTTGAACTGTTTTGAAAATTCTGTATTGTTATAAATATATAATTCTCTTATACGTACACAAATTTCTAAACTTGATAACTTCCTCATACGATATCCGTTTTATGCAAACTCAGAGTCTATCTTAAGAAGAATTCCGAGACGAACACAATGGTACAGTACGTTTTACTTAATTCCCAATATTTAATTATGTAATTCTTATTTTATTGTTATAGTATCCTTTAAAATATGGGGTGTTGCATTCTCCCCTATTTAAAGGATTTTGTCCCCAAAATCTCTAAGTTAAGAAGAATGTTTACCCTATTATCCATCAACCATCTACTCATCCATCAATCACAAGCATCCATTATCCTTAAAATATTTCTAATGCTTGTATGAACATATGAAAAATTGTGTGTATATGTCCCGATACTAATGCGAAAAATCAGGCGGTCTACTGATTCAGCCGACCTCCTTAATGCAATGTATGTTAGTGCTATGAATCCAACATGTATGCAAACAGTCCTAGTATATCATGTAAACGCTATATATGTGTACAATCATCCATCCAAATGCAACATCCATATGATGATACATCCACTTCCATCCATAAAAAAAATGCATACACATACATATACAGTACGAGAGTGCTTTGAGCCGATCCAGTGCCTAGTGTGTGTATATGCACCGTTAAGAAACCACTAGAAAACACTTGCATCCATTAAACATAACATGTTTCAAACACATGTTTACATCCATTGGTTTTCTACCTAAAGGTCAAAGATTCGATCATTAGAATATACTAAAATGACAGAAGCAAGTATGAATAAAAAGCTTGAAAAAAGAAGTTAAGAACATAATCTTGAAAAAAAAAGGGTATGAAGCGTGAATCTTGTGAGACGACCCCAAACCCCGTACTGACGGCGGAAAGGGTAATCCTTGGAATATAACACATAAACAGATAACAGCAGAACAGAATTAAATAAATACACCAGATAATGAACAATAGAATATATTGGATAAACGTAATCAACAGAGTTACACAGTATACATGATCATACTTAGTACAAATACAGTTCAGCTATACATAAATGTCTACAGTGGAAAAAAACATAATGTACAATAGGAGCTGAACAACATAAAAAGAGATAAATGATAGAATCCATCTTCAGCTCCAGCTATCCGGATAAAGCCTGTTAAACCTGGATACAAGGCTGCCCATGTAGAAAAAGGGGTACCCGAGTTTGAAAGTGAAACAAACTACGAGTCAGTCATGGGACTGGTATGAGAAATCTACTCAACACATTTAAAATATGGCTAATCATAGGACCACGCCACTTTCGTGGAACGGGTTTACTCCATTGGATTGCCAGTGCTTTAAAACAAATCATTCCTTTAAACATCGCAATGCTTTTTATAAAAACGAAGCCATTATAAGACTCAGCTCCCATCACACAAGGCAACGCAAACCGGAGGATAGAGTTTTTACCTTATAATAGCCAAAATATGCTTGATACGAATAAAACAAAAGCATTTGATATTATTACTAGTGTTTTTATATTTCAAAAGCAATTTCAAATCATAAGTATCAACCATAGATGGCATTAATGCCCCATACCACTATGTCGCCATATATAGGTATACAATCAAAACCGCACAGTCACGTATTTGGAAGTTGGGTTTTCGTCGTGAACCAAGGCAAAAGATAGTCCTTACCGAATTCGAGATTGCCTAGCCCGAGCCTTAGGCAAGTACTCAGTCAAGCCTTTGGATCGTCAGGGCCAGTCCACCGATGTGGATTAAAATTCCTGAACACTGCGTTTCCCTGCCCTTTGGGGCGTAAACGAGCCAATGAATGACTCCATCGGTCCCGGATCGACCAATATAACTGAGGTGCCTCGCAACAGCAACAACCACATAAGTCAAACTCATCAGGGCGTGTAAAACCACTGACGCCACTTCTAGCTAGGAAGAAACGCAGGCCCTCCCTGATGTCCTCTCCCGTTTCTGGTTCATACCGGGGTGTGAAGCTCGCGAATTCACGTTATACACAAAGCTACGCCACACAGGCGGTGCTTTGATCATCACCACAAGACTTTGCTTTTCAACAGAATCCTTGATCACTGCATCTTAGCATTCCACACATGCAATTCACACCGTGCAACTGATAGCTATCAATCACAAAGAATAAATTCCAATGTCTGACACACTGTTCATTTGCAAGTCCGTTCTGGGTCTGAACGAAACCGGAGGCACTATATACCTCGCAAACCCATCGATCACCACGTACGTCTAGACGATCACCACTCATTATCCATATTTCGGGATGCCTCCCAATCAGGACCTCGGTTACCATCCAAACGAGGTGAAGATCTCTGGTCTTCGACCACCGTCTTTATCTTCGATTTCCTATCGTCGATTCAGTTATTCAGAATGGGATAAACCCGGTTTTTCTGAGCAACTCGCGTATATGATAAACAAGTGCTACACAAACACTACTACGCATCATTTCAATTCATTGGTCACTAACCGTAAATCAGTAAGAGAACGATTTCCCGAATATTAACCCCGAAGGCCGAAACCAACATCAGATCAACACCCAGGAAACCATTCGACTTAGCCAAACTTCAGTTAGTTTCTAAATTTCACATCCATATCGTTTATAATATTTTATAACGATTTATCGCTATTTTTATTTATTTTAAAATAGCCAATTTATTCAAAACGACGCTTCGGGCCATAACGCGGCAGTGGCGCTGTTTTTCTTCAGATTTGATTTACACATATCTGAAAATATAACCGTTGGATCTTCACAAAATTTACATCATTAGAAAGATCTTTTCAAAACGAATCCAACGGTTCCAGTTTCGGGAAATTCCAACGGTCGGATCTCCCGATATAATCGTTTGAAGTTTCGATTTCAAAATATGAACTGCAGCATCGTTATTCGATTATATATAATTATATTTATAGAAATATATAAATATAATCGATTCTGGCACTGTTTTCCTTTAGATTTGAATTAAACATTCCAGACAATCCAACCGTTGGATCTTTACAAAGTTGGTGCTGTTGGAAAGATATTTCCAAGGCGAACCCAACGGTTGCGGTTTCGGGAAAATCCGATGGTCGGATTTCCCGCACTAATCGTTTGAAATCACAGTTTCAAAATACGAACTGCAGCTTCGTTATTCGATATATTTTAATTATATATATATATATATATATCGATTCTTCGATTTCAAAACCATATGAATTTCATCCATTTGATAAAAATGATATTTTTATCTAACTGTTTTCTATTTCAACACTTCACTATTTTTAACAATTCATGTATATAATAAAAATGTAATTTTTAATGTAAAACAATTTATTTCAAAACTCGACTATTTTATATAGTTAATATCGGTGATAAAAATAGGATTTTTATTATAAAACAATTTATTTCAAAACAAGATTATTTTATATAGTTCATATCGATGATAAAAATTGGATTTTTATTATAGAACACTTTTTTTTCAAAATATGAATACCATTCAACACATGAATTTCAATTCAACGAATGAGTTTCGATTCAACACATGAAGGTTTTCTATAGTTTATATATATCGATAAAAAGGTGATTTTTATATTTAAAACACGAATACCATTCAACACATGAATTTCTATCCAACGAATGAATATCGATTCAACACATGAAGATTTTCTATAGTTTATATATATAGAGTAAAAATGTGATTTTTATATTTAAAACACGAATACCATTCAACACATGAATTTCTATAGTTTATATATATAGAGTAAAAATGTGATTTTTATATTTAAAACACGAATACCATTTAACACATGAATTTCTATCCAACGAATGAATATCGATTCAACACATGAAGGTTTTCTATAGTTTATATATATAGAGTAAAAATGTGATTTTTATATCTAAAACAGGAATACCATTCAACACATGAATTTCTATCCAACTAATGAATATCGATTCAACACATGAAGGTTTTCTATAGTTTATATATATATAGAGTAAAAATGTGATTTTTATATTTAAAACACGAATACCATTCAACACATGAATTTCTATCCAACGAATGAATATCGATTCAACACATGAAGGTTTTCTATTCAACGAATAAATATAGTTTCAACAAATGGAAATAATTCTAACACATGAATATTATTCAAAATTTTGGCAGCATAACGGTTAGGGTAGTTAAAACCGAGACCGTCCCTAGTACGGCTCCTCGCTCTACCTTAAAACCTCGCGGTTTTTGACAATGGGGATTCATGCATCTAGTTCGCACGCAGGCGGCATGTATATTTATTTTCATTTCCACAAACTAATCCTATGTGGTTTCAACCAAATATTGTCTCAACCACAAACGAGTATTTTTCAACCACAATCAATCAATATCAACCACAAACAATTTCAATCAACCATTCGCTATCAATCAATTTTCACACCAATCACAACCAATAAATATCGTCCATGGTTTGTGGACGAGGGGGCGTATATATATATATATATATATATACTATATATATATATATAGCATTTCACTTCTATTTCAACACATATATAATTTTTACAACGCATATACAACTTATACATCGAACGTACAACTTATACAACGCTTATTTAAGAGGTGTACAACGCTTATAATAACTCATACATCGATTATATAATTTTATACATCGTCGTTTTCCATATCGTTTATAAATTAGAAATCTCACATTGGGTTCCACTCCACCAAAAATAGCAGAAGGCTCAGAAAAATATGCGGTCTCTTCTAGAATGTAGAAGACGTCCACACGAGTCCACTGTCTGTTGTTTCACTGGATTTCATCAAGAAACGAAAAAGATATGATTTTTACAAGTTTGCAAAAGTTTAAAAGTGTTAATTTCAGTTTAAATAAAACAAGCCGTACCTCAGCTAATTCATTCAAAACTAGGTTTTGAATTTTCGTGCAAACGGTGAAGTGGTTGGACGATCGGCCTTCGCAGCGACGAAGAGGGAGGAGAGGCGCGGCAGCGCCTGGAGCGGGGGCCCACTTTGGTGGCCTATAGGCGGCGCGGCGGCGGTTTTGAACGCCATATATATAAATATATAATCGATTCTGGCACTGTTTTTCTTCAGATTTGAATTAAACATTCCAGATAATCCAATCGTTGGATTTTTACAAAGTTGGTGCCGTTGGAAAGGTATTTCCAAAGCGAACACAACGGTTGCGGTTTCGGGAAAATCCGATGGTCGGAATCTCCCGGTATAATCGTTTGAAATCACGGTTTCAAAATACGAACTGCAGCTTCGTTATTCGATATATATATATATATAAATAGAATTGAAATATATCGAATAACGAAGCTGCAGTTCGTATTTTGAAACCGTGATTTCAAACGATTATACTGGGAGATCCGACCATCGGATTTTCCCGAAACCGCAAACCGTTGGGTTCGCTTTGGAAATATCTTTCCAACGGCACCAACTTTGTAAAAATCCAACGGTTGGATTGTCTGGAATGTTTAATTCAAATCTGAAGAAAAACAATGCCAGAATCGATTAATTTAAAACACTAAAATCTGAAGAAAACAATGCCAGAATCGATTAATTTAAAACACTAATACCATTCAACACATGAATTTCTATTCAACGAATGAATTTCGATTCAACACATGAAGGTACTAACACCAATCCAAACCCAACGACTGTCGTCCCTAGCATTTTACCCCATTACGAACACAATGGGATATGTTTCGAAGGTCCATTCGAATGTTTCAGTCGGTTTTTCTTCAAATTAAAATATAAAACATTCAATATTCGATTTGAACGTACATTTCAATTTGCCAGGGCCACAAACTGATTCGAAAAATTCCAGAAAAATAAATCTAGTTATGTTTTGACGATACGGTCCCAACAAAACTAGTTTCGTCGAATTCTGAGACTGTTTGCAAAAAGGCCCATTTCTGGTCGATCCAATTTAACTGTAATTGACCAAACACGTTTTCCTTTGCCACGCTCACATACTAGCTTCAAAATTATGAAATTTGAAACCTAGCAATAACTTCACATCCCGAATCCAACAAAAGTGGTTCCGTCGAATTCCGAGGTCGTTTGCAAATGGCCAATTTCATGGGCTATATAAATTACATAGCGACCTTTCTGAAAATTCATTTGGCCATAACTTTTGCATCCCACTATGAAACTTCGATTTTTTAGATTCGTTAGAAAGGTATTCACTAACAAATTTAAATATTTTTGTTTCACTCAAATCCGTTTTGATTTGCACCTGGTACAGTTAGTCAAAGTTTGAATTCAAATTTTGAAACTACCGCGCCATTTCAGGCCTTGTTTATAATTCAAAGTAATTATATTTATTTCAAACGTCGATTCAAACTCACTTTTCATTGCTATTATTTAAAATATTTATTTTAAATATTTAAAATCCACTATTTTAGCCAATTTAAAAATTTTAAATTGGTTCAGATTTTCCGGGTCGTTACATCTTGTCTTTAGTCTCCCAAGTTGCATCCTCGCGGTCTTCTCCACATTGAACTTTCATCAATTTGACCACTTTGTTGGTAGCTTCTTAACCTCTGATCCAAGTATAAGGGTAGGAACTCTTCTAACTATCGCCTTATGTTCTACCTCTACTTCCTCAACAACCATCTTTGTTGTATCGTGTAGACATTTCCGCAAATGAGAAACGTGGAAAACATCATGAACACCCACCAATCTCTTTGGTAGCATCAACCTTTAGGCCATTTGTCCTATCCTTTCCACTATGGGAAATGGCCCTACAAACCTTGGCGCCAATTTCCCTACAGATCCAAAGCGAACCACATTCCTCAGAGGTGATACTTTGATGAAAACCATATCTCCTACCTCAAACTCAATATCAGTCTGTCTCCTATCTGCGTAGGATTTCTGCTTATCCTAAGCTGTCTTCATGCATCTGCAGATAAGATCAATCTTTTTCTGCAGTTTCTCTAATCATGTCAGGTCCAATAGAAGTCTATTTGTAGACTCCCACTAATAAGTCGGTGATCTACAAGCCATCCATACAATGCCTCGAAGGGTTCCATACCTACACTAGTTTGTTGTAGGCTAACTCAACCAATAGAAGATGATCTTCCCAGGTCCCTTCGAAGTCTAGGATACACAGCCTCAAAAGATCCTCAAGAACTCTATTAACCCTCTCAGTCTACCCATCGGTCTAAGGGTGATATGCGTTGCTCAAGCATAATTGTGTACCTAATGCCTCTTGCAGGCTCTTCCAGAACTCACTAGTGAAGATGGGGTCATGATCACTCACTATGCTAGAAGGTACTCCACGTAAACAGACTATCTCACGAAGATAAACTGATGCCAACAATGTTGTCATTCTCTCACTCTTAATAGGAATGAAATGAGCACTCTTAGTAAGTTTGTCTTCTATAACCCAAATACTGGTGTTTCCCTTCCTCGATCTACGCAAACCATCAATGAAATCCATAGAGACGCTCTCCCATTCCACTGTGGGACTTCCAAAGGATGAAGCAAACTGCCGGCTTCCTTTGTTCAGCTTTAACTTGTTGGCAAATTAAACATCGAGAGACAACTCCGCCACATCTTTCTTTATCCCAACCCAAAAGAAAACCCTATTCATATCTCTATACATCTTATCATCACCCAGATGGATAGTCATCCTAGAATGATGGGCTTCCTCAAGGACTGTCTTCAACAGACTCCCAACTCAGGGAACACAAAGCCTCCCATCCCTTCATAGCCACCCTCTTTCATCTGTGGAATCTATTGAGGTGACAAGAAGTCTCCCCTCTACTGAGCCTATCCAAGATGTCTGCTATCTGTGGGTCCTCTCACCGCGAAGATCCTGTCTGATCCATAAGAGTAGGTTGCACCTCTAAGGATGCCAAAAAACCAGGTGTGAGATTCATAGATGGCCTAAAATCAAAGGTCGATATGTACTCCAAACTCCTCCTCTCTATGAATAGAGGACTCAAAGTCATCCTCTGCCTACTCAACGCGTCCGCCACCACATTACCCTTGCAAGGGGTATAAGCAATATCAAAATCATAGGACGATAGTACCTCCACCCATCTCTATTGTCTCAAGTTTAGATCCCTTTGCGAGAACATATACTTGATAGATTTATGATCCGTGTATAACTCGAACCTCTCTCCAAGTAGATAATGTCGCCAAGTCTTAAGCGCAAATACTATAGCAACCAACTCCAAATCATGGGTAGGGTAGTTATTTTCATGAACTCTTAACCGTCTACCACCGTAACATACCACCTTTCCCTCTTGCATCAAGACGACACCAAGTCCTGTACCACATGCATCAGTGTACATTGTGAACACTTTGTTCCCATTAGGCAAATTCAAGACTGGGGCTATTGTCAGAGCCCTCTTTAACCGTTGAAAAGCATCCTCATAGTCAATGCTCCAAGAATAGGTTAGATTCTTCTTCGTTGGTCTCGTGAGTGGGGCTGATATCTTTGTGAAGTCCTTGATAAACTTCCTATAATAGCCTGCCAAACCAAGAAAACTACTCACCTCCGTGGCATTCTTTGGAATCTTCCAATCTTGAACTTCAACTACTTTCGCGAGATCCACCCATTCTTGGAGATCACATGCCCTAGAAATCTTACTTCCTCCAAGTGACATTTGAAGAATTTTGCTTTAAGATGGTGCGCTCAGAGAGTCCTCAAAACCTCCTCTAAATGTAGGGCACGCTCTTCCTTGCTCTTCGAGAAAATCAGAATGTCATCCACAACGACCGTAACGAACGTATTCAGAAACTCTCGGAACACCCTACTCATCAGATCCACAAAATACGCGGGTGCATTCGTCAACCCAAAAGGCATGACTAGCCACTCAAAGAAACCATCTGGAGTTCCGTAAGCGGTCTTGTCTATACTATCCTCTGCCACTCTCAACTAATGAAACCTCACAGCCAAGTTTAACTGAGAGAAAACTGATGCCCCCAACAAGATGGTCAAACAGATCATCAATCCTCGAAGTGGGTGTCTATTCTTCTAAGTGAAATTATTCAACTCCCTGTATTCAACACATAAGCGAAGCGAGCCATCCGCCTTAGTTACAAAGATGACTGAAGCACCCCATTCTGATATGCTTCGCCTAATAAACCCCTTCTCAAATAGCTCCCCTACTTTCTTGCTGAGCACCCTCCTTTCCCTAGGAGCCATGCGGCGCACGGGCAATGTGATTGGCTTCGCATTAACCACCAAGTATATCCAAAATCAATCTCGTACCTTGGAGGTAAGCCCCTAACCTCCTCCAAAACATCCGGACACTAACATAAAACAGGTACAGATTTTAGACAGAAGCATCAAGTGATTATAGGAAACTAAGCATGACAGACCCCTTTGGGTCACAGGAAATCTCGAGAGTCCTCCTTCAGTAAGTTAAAATTTTAATGACCCTACTCTCACAGTCTAGAATGGCACCAAACATGGCTAACCAATCCATCCTTAGAATCAGACCATAGCCCATAATACCAAGAACATATGCGTCGCACTAAAACACGAAGCCCAACATAGATATCCTCAAACCCTGACATATCATAGACAGATGAGTTGTGCCCCCAATAGGGTTTGAGACAACAACGGGATCCAAAACAATACTAGTACTAAGGTGCAGAGACTCAACCATAGAATCAGATGTAAAAGAGTGAGAAGCTCTAGAATCAAAAAGAGTCATAACAGGATGATCGGAAAGAGAAATCAAACCTTCAATAAAAACTTTCCTACCTCTGTCTGGTACACTAGCCTCGAGAATTCACCTGCCTTCCAGAAGATCCTGTCCTTTGGCCCTATCCTTGCTTCTTCAGGCACTCCCTAGTATAGTGTCCGACTTCACCACAGTGGAAACAAGCATTCTTCTTTTTTCTGCAATCTTTGACCAAATGACCCACGTTCCTGCAACCATGACACTTCTTCTTACCTTGAGCCTTGTCATTCTTTCCACCCTTCTTTTGCAGTTCTTTCTTGGGCCACACTTTCTTGTTTTGCATCTCATCAGTCTTAGCCTCCTTGTTTCTCATCCTTACTATCTTCATGCATCAATGCCATATCAACCAGTCTCTCAAAATCGGAATGTGAGATAATTCCAATGCTTGATGAGGCTGGCTTAATCCTTTTGCAAACCTTAAAGCTTTCTTATGTGGGGTATTCATCACCCCAAACCAAACGTCACTAACTGGTTGAACTTAGTGACATATTCTTTAACAGACATACTTCCTTGCTTAAGTGCTAGAAACCTCTCCATTTGCATACTCTCTTCTGCCTAAGAAAGAAAGTTCGTCTCGAATCTCTGCCAGAAATCATCCCAAGTATCAACTGGACGCTCTGCTTGCATCACTTCCTATGAGAATGAAGCATCTTCTTTAAGCTGACATGCAACAAATTGTATATTTTTGTAGTCATTAACCTCAAAAAGCCCAAACAAGTTCTTTGTCTCTTTTAGCCAATTCCATGCTTCCACAAAATTCTTAGTTCCTCGGTGTGGCTTTACTCCTATAGCACAGAAATCCTTGCATATCTTAGAGAAATTATCCGCTCATGGAGGAGGAGGAATAGCAGTTGCAACTGGGGAGGGACATCTGCTTGGCCTATGGCAGGTGTCGTAGCCTTAAGATAACTACGGAACCAAGCCAATATCTGAACGCCCTCGGGAAGATTCGGTTACCCAGACATGCTAAATAGGAAAGGTAAAAGGGATTCAAATAGAGAATCAAAAAATATTTTTATGTCTTTGGGGAATATGTTTTTTCAAAATAGACTTTTCTTTAAAATTACTTTCTTTTTAAACCTTTTTTGAAAACAATATTGAAAACCTTTTACCCGATCTTGTAACCTTAAGCTCTGATACTAAATGTGACACTCCACGTCCGTTAATGTCACTCTTGATCAGAATGCATTAAGTTCCGTGAAGCATTGTAGGTAAACAAAACAGAATCTTATAAGACAGATATATAAAATAGCAGCGGAAATTAAAACTTTATTTCCAACAGAAAACATCGTGGTCTCAAAATCCAGTTTCAACATCAGACTGAAATACTAGAACAAAATACATCAAATAAAAACATCTGTCTTGCGATAAAAACCATTAGAGTATAGAAAAGAAAAATCGTAGTCCCCATAAGTAGCCATACAGAAGTTGACAAGTTGTCAAAGCGATACATCGAAGAAGATCCAAATCAAGAAGAAATAGAAGAGAGAGTCCTAATCAAGCCTGAGCGCTCCCACCTTGAGAAACTGGGGGGAAGGAAGAGAGAAAAGGAAACAAAATGGTTAATACATAAAGTCTGGCGAGTCCAGTGACTTTTAACATAAAAAAAGTAAAAGTATCATGCCAGGAATATAACTGGATGAGAAACAACAATAGGATATAACAGGTATAAATGTATATAATAGAAATAAAAGAATAAATAGAGTGGATTATGCTTCTCAAGTACTTTTCTCTACACCAATACTAGTATAACAGATATGTGACGGGATTAAGTATTCCCCAATTACTTAACATAACAGGATGATCCCAACAAAAACATAATGGTTGTTCAAGGTGTACTTTAGTAACGGGTTTAACTCCAAACAGAAATAACCCATACCTAAACAGAAATAATAGTTGTTACCCCAAACAGAAATACAGGTACCTCATAGAAATAGACAGGACTAGATGTACCTTAATTACTACCCCCCAATTGATCGGCTGCCTAACTTTTAAATACTATGTGTCGGTCCCACATTAGGGTTTATTACTTCCGAAAGTGGCAATCTACTAAAGGACACAAACCTATTTACTGGTGCTATAACGGCTTATTTTCCTAGACAAGTCGGACACATGCACACACATGATTCCGTTGGAACGCTCCAGTACACACACCCTTTCATATGAACCTCTTATAATCAGTTCAGTATGCATGCCCTGACCCCTACCTAGTGCGTGGTCCCCGTTTAACACCAAAATGGGTTACTGACTAATATGGGTCCCTCACGGCAGATGAACCAAGTCAAACCCCTAATCTTGGTCCCTCAACCAACTAGGATTTTTAATGGGTTAAGCCTACAGATTAATAGGTTCGCCTAAACCTCACTGATTACAGGTTAAGTTTCATATGTTAATAGGTTTATTTTTACGCCAACAGATTAAAAAGATTTATATAACCTCAACAGATTAAACAGGTTTACTTAACGCCAACAGATTAAACAGGTTTACATAAGTCCTTTACAGTTCCGTTTACGTGTTATGCTTAATCTTAAATTAAGCCTACAGATTCATATTCCCCAAGTTCCGGTCATACTTCATAGTATAACATATGCCCCTAAAATTTTAGTCATATATTATAGTACAGGTTATGCCCCCAAGTTATCATTTTCCCAATTTGTTCCAATTTCGTTTGTACGCATATTTCATTGATATTCGCCTAGGCTCGAAGGTATCCTAGGCTATAAAAATAAAAAGGGAATGAGGGAGAGAGAAGAACAGAATAAACATATAAAAATAAAATTGGCATATAATAACAAAGACGGGTATATGATAGCAGAAATAGGCATATAAGAACTGAACAACAAATCAGGTGTACAGAAGAATAGATATAATAGTAGAACTGTTTAGGTATGAATCAGATTCTTAATAGGTATAAATATAGATCCAGATTTATAAACATGTCAGGGTTACTGTTAAAATTTTATATCTAAAAGTAACACGAACTTACATAGATTGGGTTTAAGGAACAGAGAATAATATGCTGATGTTGCAGAAGAGAATCTGGTATGTATATAGGCTGATGTTGAAGAAGATAACCTAATTCAATCCATGCAACAACATCAGCTCATTGTCTCCACTGTTTTTAGATGTATAAAAAAATACAAATGTTGTCCTATATATAGCCTACTGCCAATGAACCCGGTCAAAATCGCATCCAGATTCAGGAAAAAGAATTCGGCCAGATCCCTATTGGGTCCACCCACCCTCACCTGGGTCGACCCATTATAGGTCGACCCATGTGGCCTTCGGTAGACCCAGCCCAGATGTGGGTCAGAACCAGCGGGTCTGATTCCCGCCTAGTTTTCCGGCTCGTTGGTTTGAATTGTTTTGAAAATTCTGATTTGTTATATACATACATACATATATATAATTCTCTTGTACATACATAAACTTCCTCGTATGATGCCCATTTTACGCAAACTTGGAGTCTATCTTAAGTAGAATTCCAAGACAAACACAATGGTATAATCTGTTTTACTTATTTCCCAATATTTAATTAAGTATTTCTTAGTTTATCATTATAATATCCTTCAAAATTACAGGGTGTTACAACTTTAGTCGAGGATATTTATGTTTTGATATCATCAAAAGTTACTCTTAACAGAGTAAACGATAAAGATGATTCTTAGATACATAATATGAATGATCTATATGGAATTTAACCCTACAAAATAAGTAGTGATATCCATGAGCCCCTAGACTGAGTAAGATTATGAAATGCATGGTTGTGCTCAAATACTGATTTGTTTTATATAATCTGCTTATATATCAAGATAAATTAATTAAATTGTAAGGAGGATAATACGTTCCATGCCTTGAGTTTAATCTTAAATATAATGGTTAAAAGGATCAAATTACATTGAAACATTGGTCACAAACAAGGTTGTATCGAATCAATGATTTTATTATAATTTGGGTAACAGTGATGTGTTACTAGATGTCGCTCACCATTTATAATTTTAAATGTGATTTAAAATTATTTCCAATGGTGTAATAACTTATAGGGTGACACACTTTGAACGTTAAGAGGGAGAACCATTCTTTGAGAAAAATATATCAAACGATTGATATTTTATACACAACAGAATTGGTATGACTGGTTTTAATTACTTCGATCATGTTCTCATTTGTTTTGAAAGGAAGGATAATCGCTTTTAAAATAAACATAAACAATAAATCTAAGATCGAAGAAAGTAAATCGATTAATGGCTAGTACTAAATCTTCCTATCTCAAATTCATAAGACAAAAAAGGGAATCGTTTGTGGATACATATGGAGATGTCGTTCAAGTGGATGGCATCTGAGATTCGGTCGATTTGGACTTCGAATATTACCGTGGATTCATAAAATAAAAATTGGTACGCTTAACTTGATTTGTCTAATTTCGCATGGATCTTGTCTTATTGGGTTTTAAAATTTTGATTTTGGCTGCTGATTTAATCGCAAACACCCAATAGTGGTATCATAACTAATTTGCGAAAATGACTTATTGAGTTTGGATATATGTTCTGGTTTGGAATTAGTAAATCAAAATGTATACTTCTGGTTTTTGAATTTGTAAATCACAATATATACTTTTGATTTTGAGTGATTCAGGACATTGGTACATGATATAAAAATATATTTAATATGAATTGTTTTCTAATGCAAGAATGTTGTCATTGGAAAACAGTCAAAAAAAATCTTTGAAAGATACTAAAATTCTAAAGCCAAGTTTTGATTTATGAGACTTAAGAGAACATCTCCTAAGATATATTAAGTCCCGTTATAAATTTCTGAAAATATACATATTGACAGAATTTATACGTATCAATATATATTGTTTACTAATAAAGAGAATGTTTAAATTATTCTTAAGAATTGAGTTCATGATTTGATGAATAATCATTGGATGCTTTTTTCATCATAGTATTGGTGATGGAAAATCTTTTGTGTCACATTTAGTGATATCCGTATACTTAAAAGTTAACAATCTTTGCAATTTTGATGTGTTTGTTTATAACATAAATGCTAAGTGAATTAAGTCTAATGATTTAAATCCAACATTTTTTTGCATTGTGGTTTAGGCCATATAAATGAAGAATGCAAAGCTTGTCTATTAGGCAAAATGAATAAAGCACCTTTCACTAGAAACAGTGAACGAGATAATGGTGTGTTAGGCCTTATACATAGTGATGTATATGGACCCATTAGTACTTCAGCTAGGGGTAGGTTTTATTATTTCATAACATTTATTGATGATTTCAATAGATATAGATATGTGTATCTTATTAAACACAAATAAAACTCCTTTGAAAAGTTCAAAGAATTTAAAAAAGAAGTTCAAAACCAACTTTGAAACATTATATAAAGACTCTTCGAGCAGATCGAAGAAGAAAATATTCAAGCCAAGAATTTAATGACTATCTGAAAGATGTGGAATTATATCACAACTCACTCCACATGGAACACCATATTGGAATGGTGTATCCGAAAGGAGAAATCGCACCCTATTAGATATGGTACGATCAATGATGAGTCATACAGATTTTCCAATAAGCTTTTGGGGTTGTGCCCTTGAAACAGTTGCATTTACACTTAACCGTGTTCCCACCAAAACTGTTTTGAAGATTCCATGTGAGATATTGACTAGGAAATATCCTAATGTGTCTTTTATGAAAATTTGGGATGTGAGACATTTGTTAAACGTCTTGCTTCTAACAATTTTGGACCTAAATCCAATAAGTGTTATTTTGTGAGATATCCAAAAGGATATTATTTCTACAAACCTGCTGAAAATAAAATATTTATTACTCAAACAGGTATTTTTCTGAAAAGAGAACTAGTCTCCAAAAGTACCAATGGGAATAAAGTAAAACTCAAAGAGATTCGAGAACCATAAGATACCATTGGACCTAAACCAGAAACTGAGCAGGAACCACAAACTATTGTGAAAACTGAACCTGCTTAAATTACACAAGATATTCATAGATCTGGTATAATACGTTGTGATCCCAATAGATATATAAGATTTCTTATGACTCACAATGGAGACTTGATGCTCATAGACAAGTATGAGCTTATTTCTTACCAAGAAGATATGAATGAACTAGAATCTGAGAAATGGCTTGAAGCTACGAAATCTGAAATGGATTCCATATACACCAACTTAGTATAGACTTTGGTTGATCACCTGACGGGGTAAAACCAATCAAGTGCAAGTGGGTTTTCAAGAAGAAAACCGACATGGATGGTAAAGTCCAAACCTATATGTGACGACCCAAATTTCCGGTACCTTTGGAGCTGCTCGAACAACACCAATCCAACCCAAATTGTACTGGAAACCTAGATGTCAATAGAAAGAAATTAGAGGGTGAGGTAAGAAAGAAAGAAATATTAGAATAGAAGAAGAAGAATAACCAACACAACATAGAGTCTCACATTGCAGCGGAACAAAATATAATGCATAAATAACTTTATTGAAAGCTTGAAGTAATATACTTACATACATCAGAGTATAACAGACAAATCTGGATAGTTATAACAACCTGTCCTCAAATACAGCACACATCGGAATATACTAGATAAAATCATACGTCTGAACTCCTCCAGCACGTCTTCGGAACTTCATATTATCCAATGACCTGAACCTGTACAACCCAGTCTAACTCGAGCATTACAGATACTGGGTCAGTCTGGTGAACCAGAGTGAGAAAAAAACTCGTACAATTTAAGGAGGATCATCCAACTTGATTTTAAAGTTCAAAATATTTTTGAAAAAAAGGATAATAGTAAGTCCAAATCCACACATAAATACGGACGGTTTTTACCTTACTATAACCCAAAACATTTTGAAATCATATATATCATCTGATATTATAATAGTGTCTAAATACAAATAAATAGCAATCTAGCGGATTGCTTGCATCTCACGCTCCACATATATTGTATACAATCAAAACCACGACGCTTATTGGACATTGGATTCCAACTATGATAAGGTATGGACCACCTACCGATAGTGTATCTCTAGAGGCGAATATACTGGGTTCAACAACAACGTCTTGCAACATAGCCACACATGACCGGCCACTCATTTTGCTTGAGTGTATCGAATGTATATCACCAACGATTGGGATCAGAAACTATTTCCCGAAGAGGGACAGCATTGACAGATTAAAGAAGCAAAAGAAATTTCTCTAGATAGGTGATTATACACCTTAATGGGTGTGACCCACATAGCCATGCTGCCTGCCCGATTTTTGTCATTTCCCGGTTGATGAGGCTTGAGGTTATAATCGACTTTTGGAACATCTTGCCACCATTCGCATCATCCATACAAGTCATCCAAGAATAGGATGAACCGAAGGCACCCTCCTACCGCATCTAGAGGATCAGTAGCGAAAAGCCCTTGCAATCCGTAAAACCCCAGCTACGACCGAATCACGTCAGAGTACCCCTGGTTGTAATCCCATAAAATATTCGATAAGTAATCCTTCCGCTTACGAAGATCCATGGTTTTCAATTGCTCTATCTCAATCAACTTTTGAATATCTTCAACGTTTATGTATTTGCTGGTCAAAATGGTTTTCGAATATAAGTTCGATCTCGGTCTTTCCATACCAACAATCGACTTGGTCAGATTTTGATAGTCAGTGTTTTAACTATCAAAATAAACAACCATCATCCATAGAAAAATAAAGTGAATTTATTGGTTCAGTATACAATGTCACTTGGCCTCTTTAGTTAAACAGTTCTTTCTTTATGGTTATATTTTCACATCTTTGCAAGAATTAGTATTAATTTTTATTAATCAAAATAGTTTACTTGACATCTGTAACAATTGTTACAAATTCTCTTTTCAAAACTCTTACTTTATTTACCAAGTACATTTGTAAAATCATTAGCGACAATATAACTTGTTGTCTCAAATTAAGTACATCAGTTCGTTATAACTATCTTCTATTTCCTGATCCATATCAGACCAACTTATCATTTATATTGAAATATTATAAATTCTAATGTCTTTAACTTCTTATTTAGCTTCTTCATTTAACATTTCGAACTTCAAAATAAACCTCATCTTTGTTTAATCATTCTGAACTTCGGAATATCATATTCTGAACTTTGGAATAAAACCTCACTCAATAAAGAATCTGAACTTCGGAATACAATTTAACTTCTAAATTTTTCAACATTTGGAATACCTCCTTTTAAATTCTCATTTCCAAATTACCTAACTCATAATTCTTCGAATCATAGTTTGTAATATACTTTACAAAAATACTCCTTTAGTTCCCTCAACTACCCTCGTTTCTAAACTCATACCATCCTTGGATAATCATGAGGTCGTTTAAGTTGGGTATTTTATTTACCTCTCAGACCTTGAGTCGACAACATTCTTATCTTCAGAATAAATAGGAGTTTATAACGAATCTCATATTCCAGCCACTAACCCAAGATTCCATTAACTATAGAGTTTCTTTCCGTAACCACTTATCTTCGTTTTATTCAATTAAACTCCATTTCACACTTAAAAGTCTATTTTCCCGATCCTATCATTATGTCTTTACTTTTATAATTAGATTTAATTCACTTAAGCTTCTGTTTGATTTCAACTCATATTAAAACTTGTTTAAAACTTCCCTTTTTATAAAATGCCTCCCAGGAATTTAAAAAAAAATCTAACTCATATAAAAATATGAGTAAACTCATATTGAATTCTTTTTAGTTATAAAACAGGTCTTAAGACCACACTTGACTCTCTTAATCGAGTTCCGGTTACCAAATTAATTCCTTGATGTGGTTAAATAATTAACCTCAACTCCTTTTCATTAAAAAAATTACTTTATCATTAACTATTGATAAAATAGTTAATTTTCGATTAAAGGTTATTTTAAAATAATAATTAACTTTAATAATTAACAATCCAATAATTGTTTTTAATAATCAAATCTCATTCAAATAGTTGATTCAGTCATCTCAACACAAGGTTAATTCGTTAACCCCTTCTAATTAGTCCTTTTATTAAATTTATTAATTTAAATAATATCCTCTAATTTAACAATTAAATTAAATCACAGTTAATTGTTTATTTGAAACAATTAATTGAATCCTTAACCATTTGATTAATTTTGGTTTATTTGTTTATAAAAATTTTAAACATACAAATCTCGAGTTATATACACGTTTTAAAATTAATAGATAAAAATAATTATTCATTTCCTTTAATGACTTAATTTAAATATAATCTATATAAAATAGATTTCAAAATCTGTCTTTAGTTATAAAACAAATTTTATAACTCTCTTTCTATTAACTCACCTTACGATAAATTAATCTCTATAAAATGATTCATTTCCAGGCCATCTGCCTATAATTACCCAACCAATATCACTCATTGGTTAATATTAAACAGTGTTGAATTTGGTTCCAACAATCAACAATCAATCAAATTGATTAAACAGTTCATATAAATAAACAACATATTTGAGGAATCCGTTCGGATCCCTCCAACCTGTACTTCCCTGCATCACAATGGGTTACCCCACATTCAGTACGACAATATATTTATTATGGTGAACAGAAATAATAGTTCAACTAATAACAGTTAACAAACAATTTATAACGGCAATCGAACATTCAATTATTTATTTACTACGTTTACATTATTATAACGTAACCAACAAGGTAAGTTACCTTGTTTGGAATCTAATCGTTAAAATAATGATTTATTTTGATTAAATTAAACAAACGCTTAATTTAATCAATGAATATTAAAAATATTCAACATATGTGCAAACAGTCATTCTATCAGCAACCATTAACAAACATTGCACACACAAAAAAACCCGATTTATGTAAAATATAAACGGGATAAACTGAGTGAGTTGAACTCACCTTGATTCCACTTTAAGATAATTCGTTTCAATAACTTACAGCTGCGCCCAACTCTATCCAAATCAGCTCCATACTATTTCGTTCGTTAATACGGTCCAAACGCCATTTGGTTTGTATCACTCTGTTACTGTTTGACACGATTCTAAAATTAATACCTTATTTATTTATTTAAACCATTATCATAAATAACTAAATGAAGGTTTACTAGCCTATACTCTATTCACTGTTACATGCAAATTTTAAGGCATGTTTTGTACTTAAGTTATATCTAAGGCATTTCCCTCATCTGCCATGGACTACGCCTTATATGCACTGTCTAAGTTATACTGTATTCAATTGGTTTAGCATAATTTTTAAAACGCTTTCCCGACTCTTTTATACACGCAGGTACGCTACAAAATTATTTTAGGCATATTTAAAAAGAGTACATGACATGTAAAAATGCGTTAGGCGGATTTTAGTCACTTTACACGTTTAACTTTAATTAAAAAGGTCATTAGGCATTTGTAAACCAACATTAGGCGTTGGTAGTAAATTCCTAGGCCATTATATATAGTATACTTTGGCATATAACTAGGTTAGGCGCAACTAAAACGAGTTAGTATATATAATAAGGCATATTATATTATACCAGGTAGTTTACTGTTCTTCTTCTTCTTGGTGTATGCGACTGCAAACTTCCGTGCACATTAATCTTCCTTCCACCGTGCTCTTCTTCACTGTTTCGTATACTGTTCCAAGCTAAAAGCTTCTCACCATCAACCTCCTACCGTTCTTTAGTTTTACACAACACCCTCCACCGCAATTCAATTCTTCCCCTAACCATTTCTACTTTCTTCACGTTGTCTTACTGTTCAACCCTTGCAAACATTTTGTTTCTTAGATTTTTATTCCCATCCAACTGTATATACCTATGCACCATGATTTGCTCGTTCCCTTATATTCTCGCATGTAATGATGCCGTAGTCCTCCAGCTTACTTGCGGACTTCACCATGCTTCACTTACCACATTACTACACTTCTTCTTTTACATATTGTGCACCTCTACCGTTTCTTCAATCTTCCTTGCGCCTTGCTTCGTTTCTTGCTCACCTTCCACCCATACGTGAACACCATATGCAGACAACCTTACTTCATGCTTCTGCCATCCGCTGATTCCTCTTTCCCCCACCTGCTACAATGATGTACCTGTTTCCCTCCATCAGTCCAAAGTTACGAAGCACTTTGTTTTCGCAAACGAACTTCCGTACTCCACCAGCGTGAGATCCTCCGCCAACAAGTACTTCCGCCACTTCTTTGTCTCCTCAGGTCATGCCCACATCTATCACTTGCGGGTCCTTGCGTGAAAATGTTGCAGTGCAGCTTCACTTCTTTTTTATGTAGGTTTGATTTTCTTTGGTTGAACAGAAGAGTGAGAGAGAGAAAGTGGCGAAGAAAGAATAGAAGATTTTTCAGTTTACTGCGATGAAGGAAAAGGCTAATATATATATATAAGGAGGAGAAGTTTATGATAAGAACGAAGTCTTTTCTTCATGTATAGATAGGGCATGGCTGTGCATAACCTTAGGTCTGCCTCCCGTCATGTATTTTCTTTTCTGGTCGATTGAGCTTGACAAATTAGCATAAAGACTTGCATTTGGTTTGCTTGTGACTTCCTTTCATTAGCTGTGTGGATGTTACATTGATTTGCATTACTGATTTAAAAAGAAAAATCATGTTGCGGTTGTGAAG
Source organism: Allium sativum (assembly GCA_030737875.1). Taxonomy (NCBI): domain Eukaryota; kingdom Viridiplantae; phylum Streptophyta; class Magnoliopsida; order Asparagales; family Amaryllidaceae; genus Allium; species Allium sativum. Next base: position 27,474 of record JASFAX010000219.1, read on the forward strand.
TTTAATGGGAAATGGTCTATATATAGTATATAGTTGTAGGATGTGCAGCATGTACTCTCTTATTGGTGATGTATACAGGACATGTACGTTTTGTTTTTGTTATAGGATAGGTGTGACAACCCAGATTTTTACAACATGCTAAGATAAGAATCAAGGCAGAATTTAATTATAAAATCTGAATCACGAGAAACGGGCTGTGCCATTGCGTTCGTCTCGGAAAAATACGCAAAATAGAGTCCGAGTTTTCGAAAATCGGAGTCCGTATGACCAAGTTATGGGCCGTCAAAGTTTTCAGAAAATTTCAAGTTCAAAAACAGTTCAAATTTGAATTCAGAATTCAAATTCAGCCAAGCAGGAGAGGCAGGAAAATTCCCGCCACCCCGAAGTCGACTGGGGAGTCGACTTGGGAGTCAACACACCCCAGGTGGTGTCGACTGCCCAGTCGACACCCCTGTCGACTTGGGTGGTCGGCCAGTTTGGCCTGGGTGCACCTAACTTGTTCCTCAAGACATGTTTGGAGGCCTGTGACGGATTTTGAGGGCTCAGATCTATCCTAGGGTTAATCCAAGGGCCTAAACTACTCCTAATCTCTATAAAAACACCCTAGGACCTAACCTAAATCACTAAAAATCAATCCTACAACTAAGTGCTGCCAAAATCTATCTTGATCATGGCCTCCATCTCCAACTCCAAGGGCTTATGCATTCAAATCGGGTTCAAATCAAAAGGTGCAAGTTTCCTACATCAAATCAAGGGAGTGGATCAACGTTGCTAGGCCAATTTCATGACGATTCTTCAACAAAGGAGCCACCTTTCTTCGTCAAGACGATGCATGATCCTTCCCTAAGCCTCGCTATGTAAGTTCTAGCTACTTGTAGATTCTAACGGTGGTTCTAATGTGACATGGAATAAAATGTGATGAAACATAAGTATGCTAGCCTATGTGAACCTAATTTTGCCCCTTTTCTATGATCTATGACCTTGGGCTAAGTTTTAGCGACTTAATCATGCCACTCATGTTATGTTTCACCTAGTTTATCTTGCAAGTTTGAATCTTTATCTATGGAATGTTAGCATGAACCTTTGGGAACCATTTGACTTGTGAAACATTGGCAAAGACTTGACTTTGGGGCTTATGCATGTAAATGAACCCAACCCCCTTATGTTATCATGCATGTTTGTGGCCAAATTCCCTTATGATACTATGCATGTTTGTGGCCAAATTACCTTATGATACTATGCATGTTTGTGGCCAAATTCATTTATGATACTATGCATGTTTGTGGCTAACCTCGTTGTGACATTATGCATGTTTGAGGCTAAAAACCCCTTATGATGCTATGCGTATTTTGAGGCCAAACCCCTTATGATACCATGCATGTTTGTGGCCAATCCCTTTTTGATATCGTGCATGTTTTGAGGCCAATATGTAGCATAGTATCCTTACTATGTTGACTCGCTTTTACTTGGGTTGGAAACACGATTTGGGGTAGGTTAGACAAGCGTGATTACGACATGATAATTTGACAAGGGATTTCATGAAAATATGACACTCATGATACACCTAAACGTGGGCATGATATGTGGGGTAGACATGGGACTTGAAACTAGACACGTATGGGTTGTAAGTGTAACATGACACTAGACCAAACATGAAAGTGGCCAACTCGAGGTTGGGTTGAGTTTGTAGCATAAATCTACCCGGACCCGCCCGGCTTAACTAGTGGCTACAAACAATAGGACTCAATGTGAGTAGTTGGTCACATAGCACTTAAAACCCGAGGTTAGATTAGGTTGTGGTGTAAATCTACCCGGACCCGCCCGGCTTAACTAGTAACCACAACAAGGTCTAATGTGAGAGGTTAAAAGTGCATTAATTTAATTAATGCCACATGATAAGGTTAAGTAAATTTGATTAATGACACTTAACCGATATGACATGAATGGGTAGGTTAAGTTAAACCGGACTTGATCTCTTAATGACACTTAACCATATAAGACAATTAGGGGATGGGGTTAAGTAATTTACACTTAACTAATCCGACTTGGTAATTAGATGGGGTTAAGTAACCTACACTTAACTAATCTAAACACGGTAATTCGATGGGGTTAAGTTAAACACTTAACCAATCTAAAATTGGTAATTCAATGAGGTTAAGTGACCAATACTTAACCAACTTAACATGATAATTTAATGGGGTTAAGTAACTTATACTTAACCAATTATACATGATGATTTGATGAGGTTAAGTAACATATACTTAACCAATCTAATATGCGGACCTGATAGGGTTAAGTCACAAGACCTTTTAAATAAACTTAACCATTGTAATACGATTAGTGGATGGGGTTAAGCTAACCCATACTTAACCAATCCGGCTCGATAATATGATGGGATTAAGATAATCTATGCTTAATCAATCTAACACGATAATCTGATAGGGTTAAGATAAACCAGTACTTAACCAATTTGTCTTGATGATTGAATAGGGTTAAGTCATGAGCTTCCTGGTATACTTAACCGACTTGTAGGGCTAGGTCTTGGACTTGTATACTTAGCCAAATCTCGACATGATTCGTAGGTAGGTTAAGTCATGAACTTAGACGACAATACTTAACCCATTAGACAAAACCCTAGTTCAGGGGACTAGGTGGAAAGCCGGGATTAACAAGGACAACGGGAAAAGAAGCTAAGTGGTAAACCTTAGTTAAGGATAACTAAGTAATAATTCTTAGCCAAGGACATGGGACTAGTTCATAAATATATGAGTAACCTGATATGGTAGGTCATCACTTAGTATACGAGGAGGAGCAACTTATCTAACTTGGATAAAAAGCTCCAGCGAGCTGGGTGACGAAGCAGTAGCTTTGGGGGACGTGAGGGTACTCTTGGTATCCCTCTGTGAGATGGCAGATGGTCCATGAAACCTGGCTTCATAGAGGTTAAGGTCTGCAGTAGAAGAGCCAAGAGTATGCCTTGGTTGCTATGCGAGCGACCTAAAGACTGGGATGGATTAGCGTGGAGTCGACGATACTTGTTTTTTCCCTGGATAGCATGTCGTCGACTACTTACCATCTTTAGTCAATCGTGTACGAACGGAAAGGCTGAGAACTCCCAACAGACCATGTTCTTGCTATCGAGTCATGGGTGAGGATGGCCAATAGGAAAGTGGGGGCATAGTGGGGCCGGGATGTAGTTCTCATACATGATTTTTCTTGGATTGCCTTTCAGTAGTTGAGGGAGGGGTCACGTGGGACCATAGCCACGGATACAAAAACAGACCTTGATATCTGCATCAACAGACGACTTAAAGCTCCCGACCAAGTTCCGTATTTCTCGATTTGCCCTGGCACGGAACTCGGATGGCACATTGAGATACATGTGCGTCTAGACATGGAAAACGATTCACGATGTATACGTGGGACAAAGGGCGTGGTTGACGGGTGGCATAATCCCTAGTGGTCCTAGGTGGCTAAAACCCAAACCAAGTTACGGAAACGTTCATTAGGTAGCATAATCCCTAACGGTCCTAGGTGGCATAAATCCTAAGTGAACACGCGATAGTTCATGGTAAGAAAACATAACCAGGTCAAGGGTAGCTGTCCAAACCAACTTCAAGGATAAAATGGTACTACGTTGAGGTGGTATAGATTTACATGGGAAAGCCCGTACGGCCTACGGCAAAGGACTGAACTTATACATGGAAAGAAACATACGAGTTGGGAAAACCTACATATGCTAGGTTGACATGGACCATTACATGACATTGGGCAAGGGACATTCATAGTTAACACATGACGCAGGTTGGGATACTAGTACGAGAGGTGCAGAGCAAATATACAGGATAAATACCTTGGGACGTTATACATGATAGATACCTTGGGATGTTATACATGATAGATACCTTGGGATGTTATACGTGATAGATACTGTGGAATGTTATACATGATAGATACCTTGGGATAGTATACTTGATAGAAACCTGATGATGTGATACCTTGATTTATCTTGACACCGTACTTTATTATGATACCTTAGTTTATCTTGCTACAGTAGCTCATCCGGTTATCTTGGTTTAGCTTATCTATCTTGTCGTCATCCTTATGTTTACTTTCAATTTATGCATGTCATGTTACCTTTACCTGTTTTTATACTGGAAGTAGATAGGACTTACCAGTCTTTATGACTGACCCCGTTTTGTTTCACCTTTTTGTCTTCCGTTCCCCCCCCCCCAGGTTTTCAGGGAGGAAACACTGTTATTTAGTTCGGACTTCCTCTGCTTGAAGGTCATCATGCATGGCTTGGACTTTTCTTGGCTATGGCTACCTTACTGTTTTATTTGGGGAATAATTTATGAAAAGGTTTTATGCTTCTTTACTATTGCAAGACAGGTTTTGATGTATTCTGATGTAAAAGGCTTTAGACCTTATTTTATAAGGTAATGAAATTTGTTTTACTTCCGCTGTTTTATATATATATATGTTCTGTCTTGTAATATTTCTGTGCATGTTTACCTCGATAATGCTTCACCAAACCTAGTGCATTCCCTTTGTGAGTGACCCTAGCGGAGGTGGGGTGTTACATTTGGTATCAGAGCAGAAGGTTACTAGACTGGGCAAAAGTTTTTAAAACCTCCTGAAAACTATTTGAGAAACTGTTTACAAAGAAGCATTTTTCGAGAAAAGTTTTTTTAAAGGCTATTCCCCAAAAGCCATTAGCACTATCCTTTGTTTCCTTGATTGAACCTCTTTTCCTTTCTTTCCTCCATCTGTAGTCACAGTAGTTTTAACTGCGACTAATCCTTGTCTAGCTACGTAAGTGTTTTCCTGTGCGATGGAGGAAGTTCTCGAGAGACCTGTTACCGAAGTTATAAGAAGGGATAATAAGAGCAAGGATAAAGGACACGGGCTTAAGAATAAGCAACTTGTTGGTATGGCTTGATCCACAAAGGAAGATAAGGACAAGATCAGCAAGAGGGCAATTGTATGCTCTCATTTCTGGCGTACCTAAGAGGAATGGTACCATTTCTGTTAAAGGCTTAGCCTTTCTTTTCTATCGTCCTGTCTAGACTTTGTTTTGATCATCGCATCATTTAAGTCTGCCTCGATAGTTAAGTCTCTACACCTTAGTACTAGCATGGTAGAAGATACCACTTTAGTCCCAAAATCTGGTTGGAGAGTCGGTCCATTTATTCATGACTTGTTTGGATTTGAGAACGTCTATGCCAAGTGTTGAGATTAGAAGCAATGCTTCTATTGTTGAGCTATGGATGGATTCTAGGGATGAAGTGGTTATCCAGTAAGGGATGCCATTCTCGGTTTTGAAAGGAGGATAGTTAAACTCTTAACTTGCCTTGGTAATACCCTCGAAGTCTCGTATAACCTTTTGGGTTTTGTCATGGTTAGTTACCTAGAATATCTTGATGCATTTATCGGAAATCTCTGATCCAATCGAGTAACGTTCGCCAATAAGACGGATGGTTCATTCCGCTTGAGCATGGGTTATAGGAATCACCCTAGTAAGTGCACGTGGTAACATGGATTGGCATCAGTAAACGAGATCCAGAATTCACTAGTGAATTTTGGAGAGCTTGCATGAGTACGCAGATATGGTTGAGCCAAGTATACTAGGGAAAGAATAAGTGTAAGTGGAACGAGAGGCGATAGTGAAATGAGTTCCAACTCATACCTTGGAAATAGGAATCAAGGAGCTACGAAATCATGAAGTCAAAGGCGGTCAAGGCACAATGGAATTAAGCTCATGGAAATGCGGCTTAGACGCGTGCATCATGTCTCTTTTTAAGAGTATATCGTTGATCCCTGGTTCACCTGTAGAGCTTACTCGCATGCTATCGCTTGGTGGATACCCTCTCGATCCCGTTTCTGTTGCAAACCCCATAAGGAGTTTATCTTGTTTATCTCCTCGATCCTATCTTGGGAACCTTAGGTAGAACCCTATGGATATAAACATGTATTTGAAACATGTTATGATTGATATGGTTGCAAATGGTTGCGAGTGGTTGCTCGTGGATGCGCGAATGCACACTAGATACTAGATTGACGCGATCACGTTTCATGTTGCATATGCACGAGTATTTGTACTTGTTTATGGATGAAATTGAATATGTTACCATGTGGATGTTGCATGTGGATGAATGGTTGTGCACACATATAGTGTTTATATGATTAGGACTACTTGCATACATGTTGGACTCATGGCACTAAACATATTTTGCATTAGAAAGATCATTCAGGCCTGATCATTAGCATTAGTTAAGGAACATATACACACACTTTCTGCATGTGTTCATAAAGCATTAAGAGTCTTTTAAGGACCATGGTTGCCTGTTGATGATGTTTTTAGTAGATGGATGATGGATGGTAGGATACGTTCTTCCTAACTTGGAGATTTCGGGGACGAAATCCTTTAAGTTGGGGAGAGTGTGACAACCCAGATTTTTACAACATGCTAAGATAAGAATCAAGGCAGAATTTAATTATAAAATCTGAATCAGGAGAAACGGGCTGTGCCATTGCGTTCGTCTTGAAAAAATACGCGAAATAGAGTCTGAGTTTTCGAAAATCGAAGTCCGTATGACCAAGTTATGGCCCGTCAAAGTTTTCAAAAAATTTCAAGTTCAAAAACATTTCAAATTTGAATTCAGAATTCAAATTCAGCCAAGCAGGTGAGGCGGGAAAATACCCGCCACCCCCAAGTCGACTGGGGATTCGACTTGGGAGTCGACACACCCCAGGTGGTGTCGACTGCCCAGTCGACACCCCTGTCGGCTTGGATGGTCGGCCAGTTTGGCCTGGGTGCACCCGACTTGTTCCTCAAGACATGTTTGGAGGCCTGTGACAGATTTTGAGGGCTCAGATCTATCCTAGGGTTAATCCAAGGGCCTAAACTACTCCTAATCTCTATAAAAACACCCTAGGACCTAACCTAAATCACTAAAAATCAATCCTACAACTAAGTGCTGCCAAAATCTATCTTGATCATGGCCTCAATCTCCAACTCCAAGGGCTTATGCATTCAAATCGGGTTCAAATCAAAAGGTGCAAGCTTCCTACATCAAATCGAGGGAGTGGATCAACGTTGCTAGGCCAATTTCTTGACGATTCTTCAACAAAGGAGCCACCTTTCTTCGTCAAGACGATGCATGATCCTTCCCTAAGCCTCGCTATGTAAGTTCTAGCTACTTGTAGATTCTAATGGTGGTTCTAATGTGACAGGGAATAAAATGCGATGAAACATAAGTATGCTAGCCTATGTGAACCTAATTTTGCCCCTTTTCTATGATCTATGACCTTGGCTAAGTTTTAGCGACTTAATCATGCCACTCATGTTATGTTTCACCTAGTTTATCTTGCAAGTTTGAATCTTTATCTATGGAATGTTAGCATGAACCTTTGGGAACCATTTGACTTGTGAAACATTGGCAAAAACTTGACTTTGGGGCTTATGCATGTAAATGAACCCAACCACTTATGTTATCATGCATGTTTGTGGCCAAATTCCCTTATGATACTATGCCTGTTTGTGGCAAAATTCCCTTATGATACTATGCATGTTTGTGGCCAAATTCCCTTATGATACTATGCATGTTTGTGGCTAACCCCGTTGTGACATTATGCATGTTTGAGGCCAAAAACCCCTTATGATGCTATGCATATTTTGAGGCCAAACCCCTTATGATACCATGCATGTTTGTGGCCAATCCCTTTTTGATATCGTGCATGTTTTGAGGCCAATATGTAGCATAGTATCCTTACTATGTTGACTCGCTTTTACTTGGGTTGGAAACACGATTAGGGGTAGGTTAGATAAGTGTGATTACGACATGATAATTTGACATGGGATTTCATGAAAATATGACACTCATGATACACCTAAACGTGGGCATGACATGTGGGGGTAGACATGGGACTTGAAACTAGACACGTATGAGTTGTAAGTGTAACATGACACTAGACCAAACATGAAAGTGGCCAACTCGAGGTTGGGTTGAGTTTGTAGCATAAATCTACCTGGACCCGCCCGGCTTAACTAGTGGCTACAAACAATAGGACGCAATGTGAGTAGTTGGTCACATAGCACTTAAAACCCGAGGTTAGACTAGGTTGTGGTGTAAATCTATCCGGACCCGCCCGGCTTAACTAGTAACCACAACAAGGTCTAATGTGAGAGGTTAAAAGTGCATTAATTTAGTTAATGCCACATGATAAGGTTAAGTAAATTTGATTAATGACACTTAACCGATATGACATGAATGGGTAGGTTAAGTTAAACCGGACTTGATCTCTTAATGACACTTAACCATATAAGACAATTAGGGGATGGGGTTAAGTAATTTACACTTAACTAATCCGTCTTGGTAATTAGATGGAGTTAAGTAACCTACACTTAAATAATGTAAACACGGTAATTCGATGGGGTTAAGTTAAACACTTAACCAATCTAAACTTGGTAATTCAATGAGGTTAAGTGACCAATACTTAACCAACTTAACATGATAATTTAATGGGGTTAAGTAACTTATACTTAACCAATTATACATGATGATTTGATGAGGTTAAGTAACCTATACTTAACCAATCTAATATGCGGACCTGATAGGGTTAAGTCACAAGACCTTTTAAATAAACTTAACCATTGTAATACGATTAGTGGATGGGGTTAAGCTAACCCATACTTAACCAATCCGACTCGATAATCTGATGGGATTAAGATAATCTATGCTTAATCAATCAAACACGATAATCTGATAGGGTTAAGATAAACAAGTACTTAACCAATTTGTCTTGATGATTGAATAGGGTTAAGTCATGGGCTTCTTGGTATACTTAACCGACTTGTAGGGCTAGTTCTTGGACTTGTATACTTAGCCAAATCTCGACATGATTCGTAGGCAGGTTAAGTCATGAACTTAAATGACAATACTTAACCCATTAGACAAAACCCTAGTTCAGAGGACTAGGTGGAAAGCCGGGATTAACAAGGATAACGGGAAAAGAAGCTAAGTGGTAAACCTTAGTTAAGGATAACTAAGTAATAATTCTTAGCCAAGGACATGGGACTAGTTCATAAATAGATGAGTAACTTGATACGGTAGGTCATCGGTTAGTATACGAGGAGGAGCAACTTTTCTGACTTGGATAAAAAGCTCCAGCGAGCTGGGTGACGAAGCTGTAGCTTCGGGGGACGTGAGGGTACTCTTGGTATCCCTCTGTAAGGTGGCAGATGGTCCATGAAACCTGGCCTCACAGAGGTTAAGGTCTGCGGTAGAAGAGCCAAGAGTATGCCTTGGTTGTTATGCGAGCGACCTAAAGACTGGGATGGATTAGCGTGGAGTCGACGATACTTGTTTTTGCCCTGGATAGCACGTCGCCGACTACCTACCATCTTTAGTCAATCGTGTACGAACGGAAAGGCAGAGAACTCCCAACAGACCATGTTCTTGCTATCGAGTCATGGGTGAGGATGGCCAATGGGAAAGTGGGGCATAGTGGTGCCGGGATGTAGTTCTCATACATGATTTTTCTTGGATTGCCTTTCAGTAGTTGAGGGAGGGGTCACGTGGGACCATAGCCACGGATACAAAAACAGACCTTGATATCTGCATCAACAGACGACTTAAAGCTCCCGACCGAGTTCCGTATTTCTCGATTTGCCCTGGCATGGAACTCGGATGGCACACTGAGATACATGTGCGTCTAGACATGGAAAACGATTCACGATGTATACGTAGGACAAAGGGCGTGGTTGACGGGTGGCATAATCCCTAGTGGTCCTAGGTGGCTAAAACCCAAACCAAGTTACGGAAACGTTCATTAGGTAGCATAATCCCTAGCGGTCCTAGGTGGCATAAATCCTAAGTGAACACGCGATAGTTCATGGTAAGAAAACATAACCAGGTCAAGGGTAGCAGTCCAAACCAACTTCAAGGATAAAATGGTACTACTTTGAGGTGGTATAGATTTACATGGGAAAGCCCGTACGGCCTACGGCAAAGGACTGAACTTATACATGGAAAGAAACATACGAGTTGGGAAAACCTACATATGCTAGGTTGACATGGACCATTACATGACATTGGGCAAGGGACATTCATAGTTAACACATGACGCGGGTTGGGATACTAGTACGAGAGGTGCAGAGCAAATATACATGATAAATACCTTAGGGCGTTATACATGATAGATACCTTGGGATGTTATACATGATAGATACCTTGGGATGTTATACGTGATAGATACTGTGGAATGTTATACATGATAGATACCTTGGGATAGTATACTTGATAGAAACCTGACGATGTGATACCTTGATTTATCTTGACACCGTACTTTATTATGATACCTTAGTTTATCTTGCTACAGTAGCTCATCCGGTTATCTTGGTTTAGCTTATCTATCTTGTCGTCATCCTTATGTTTACTTTCAGTTTATGCATGTCATGTTACCTTTACCTGTTTTTATACTGGAAGTAGATAGACTACCAGTCTTTATGACTGACCCCGTTTTGTTTCGCCTCTTTGTCTTCCGTCCCCCCCCCCCCCAGGTTTTCAGGAGGAAACACTGTTATTTAGTTCGGACTTCCTCTGCTTGAAGGTCATCATGCATGGCTTGGACTTTCTTGCTATGGCTACCTTACTGTTTTATTTGGGGAATAATTTATGGAAAGGTTATGCTTCTTTACTCTGCAAGACAGGTTTTGATGTATTCTGATGTAAAAGGCTTTAGACTTATTTTATAAGGTAATGAATTTGTTTTACTTCCGCTGTTTTATATATATATATATATATATATATTATATATATATATATATATATGTTCTGTCTTGTAATATTTCTGTGCATGTTTACCTCGATAATGCTTCACCAAACCTAGTGCATTCCTTTGTGAGTGACCCTAGCGAGGTGGGGTGTACATAGGGCAGCTAAATTTTCTATCCTAGCATATGGGTACAGCGGTAGCATGAGTTGTTTAGTCTCATATTCATAGGGTGTGGCATGCAGTAGTATTTTCACGTGAATGATTGAAGAGAAAGGACAGGGCAGCTAGAAGAGATTAGAAACGCATTTTCTGATCAGTGGGTCTACTGGAAGAAGGACTGCTAAAGTGAACTGCGGTGAAACAACATAATTCAGGGTAGGCAAGGAAAAGGGTTTTAACTTATATATACATATATATTATATATAATAATATAGTTTATACGGTATCGGTATTTTATCGTTATCCGTTAAAATCGCACGTTGGCACATGAATCCAAAAATTATAGAATTGGACATCATGGTATAATTTGACATAACGGCCCCAATGAAACTAGTTTCGTTAAAGATGGACTCTGTTTGCAAAACAACCTTATTTTAATTTTTGATCCACTCTTAAATTTTGTCTAGCCGACAAAACAACTCTGATTGGCTCCAAAGTGGAAATATAGCAATAATTAATTATACCCATTCCAATAAAACTTATTTCGTCGAAACCGGAGATTGTTTGAATATAAACTATTTTTAAGCCTGGAATATTGATAAAATATATTTAAAATTCCAAAACAATTCAGTTTAAATCATAATGAAATCGTATTTCTCCAAATGATGTCTTTCACAGCTTCAAAATAAACCAATACTTAATATCCTAAAATTCGGGTTAAAACGGTATCCAAATACATAGAATTCCTTTATAATTTATTAAATAAATGTTATCGTTAATAACGAATTCCATAGCGACTATTTGAAATTTGAATTAGGCATAACTGACAATCATAATATGATATTTTCATTTTTCTCTTTCATTAGAAAGATATAATCAAATTGGTTCAAACATATCTTGTAACACCCCGTATTTCTGTTAACACTAAAGTTGCTAATACAAAAAAAATGTGTAAAGGGGAGATGTATCTAATGTGCATACAAGAATAATAATAAATGTGTAAAGGGGAAATGTATCTAATGTGCATACAAAAATAATAATAAATGTGTAAAGGGGAGATGTGTCTAATGCGTACGTATTTATATGGATTGACAAATAATAGTAAATGTACATTAAGAAAGAAATGGTGAACATAATTGGCTTCTCTTTACAACAGACGACTCTGGTTAACCCTAGCTTCATCGACGGCTCAAATTAACTTGCAACTCTATAAAAAGACCCTAGGTCTCAACTAAAAATTCACAAAAAAAAAAAGAATAAGAATTGGAGCCACCATGCTGTCTGCTGAGAACTAGAGGGTGCATCCACTTGAAAGAGACGAACAACATAGCGAATACAAACTAAAAGATTAAAAAGCAACAACAAATTAAAATCAAAGCAACGTCTTCCAAAGGAAAGCTTTGCAAATTCAGAATTTCAGAACTCAGAAAACAAGACCGTCTACGATTGTAAGTTTGGCTACTTTTTAGAATGCGAATTAATATGAATATCATGTGTTGCGATGAAATGATAATAGTACGATACTCGTTATGTTATTAATATACGTTTGTGATTTGATTCTATTACCATGTTGAATTGAGATTATTAAGTATGATGTTTATTATGTTTTATAATATTAATCTATGCCAGTGACTTGATTCTATTATCATGTTAAATTTGGGATTATTGGATTAGATTATCTGTATAAGCATGGACTTGGATTGTAACATCTTATGAGAATTGTGTAGTTTATTATGCAAGTTTATATAGTGAAGTTGTGCGACCAATTGTCAAATCTATATGTTCATGTTTATGCAAAACTTATGCCATGTTCACACTTATCATATGTTGGGATTAATTTGCAAGTATGTTTAAATCTATGTTACTATTAACACATGTGTATGTTGATTAGCCTATGTTGCTAACTCACATATACGTATGTTGATTTGCCTATGTTGCAAATTAACATATGTATATGGATTAGTTCATATTGATAATTCTTATGTATGTTGTTAATATGGCCTATGTTAAAAACACATATATGTTGAGTTAGCCTGTAAGTGCAAGTTCATACCTATGACATTATAATGTTTATGTTAGTCTTTTTGCAAGTTTGTACCTATGACATTATAATGTTCATGTTAGTTATTTTGCAAGTTCACCCTAAAATGTTCATGTTAAGTTATTTTGCAAGTACACCCTATTATGTTCATATTGATTATGCCATCAATACCAAAGTTATACCCTTGTCATGTTTATGCTAATTTATGCCAATTTGCGTATATTAAATTAGGCTAAGTTTTAGCCTAATACTTTACAGCCAAAAATCATGCGAACGTAAATTAGGCTGAGATGGTTAGCCTAATATTGGACGGGGTAACGTTGGGTTAAAACGATAATTTTAGAAAACTTGCAATAAATTGGCCATTAATCACATAAGTGATTTATGGCATAAAAAGGCATTAATTACCTTAATTAATGAGATTAATTGGAAATGAATGTGACAGTAATTTGAATATTTTCTAATTTACATATTGGTCATTAATCACATAAGTGATTTATGGCATAAAAAGGGATTAATTACCTTAATTAATGAGATTAATTGGAAATGAATGTGACAGTAATTTGAATTTGAATAATTTACATAATTAAAATGTAAATTAGAAAATACGAACGTGCTTAACCTGAGGTTGGATTGAGTTGTGACGTAAACCTGCCCGGACCTGCCCGGCTGTCCAGTTGTCACAACAATAGCTATCCAATGTGAGAGGTTAAGGCATGGAGCCCAATAAAGACCCGAGGTTAAACTTAGTTGTGGCGTAAGATTGCCCGGACCCAACCGGCATACAGGCAGCCACAACAATATCTGTCTAATCTGAGAGGTTGGTGCTCTAATAAGACAATTAGAGCTGAGTTAGGACTGATAGAGTTAAGTCAATTTAATAAATACTTAACCAAATTCAACATGTTAAATAATTTGGATGGGTGGGGGTTAGGTTCATTCAGACACTTAACCACTTAACATGTTTGACTAGAAAACCTAGTAACGGGGACCCGTTTCAGCAGTAACCCAATTAGGTATCATGGTACCCTGAACTAGGCAGGGTGGGGCACGATTACTGGGATGATTGTAAGCGGTCAAAAGCGACGGTGGTTGGTGCACAGTGTGGGTTCTAACAGAGTGCGGTCGTGCACACACTCTAGAGCAGACAAGTCAGGGAACTGGAGCATCAGTAGTATCCCCTATGCATGTTAGAATTGTGTCGGGGCCGCCACCATGGGGCTTGATACACCCCATGGTGGGACCAACATAGGTATCTACCATATAGGGTCGTAGGACACATGTGAATATACGAGTAGGAGCCGATCTTTTAAAGAAAGAGAAAGGGATCACTTCACTCCAATCACGGGGTGCCTGTTGGTATAAGAATTAGTAGGTGCAGAGTTAGAGATTTAAAATAGGGTGCGAAGGGATGTTCGTTTTAGGATACCTTATCTAGTTCTAGGATAATCTATTATCCTGATATCGTCCTATTCTCACTTTATGCAAGTCATGATCTTTTTATTATTAACATTCTAGGAATATAGCTAGACTTACCAGACTTATGTCTGACCCATTTTCCTTTCGTCTTCTTTTCTTCCGTCCCCCCCCCCCCCCACCCCAGGTCCACAGGGAGGAAACACCGCAGCTTAGTCAGTTTTTCATCCAGCTTGAAGAGAGAGAATGTATTGCTTGGATTTCTTTCACTTGGACCATGGCTTTGGATATCATTTATAGGGATTATGTAACTTTATTTATGTTTCATGCTTCTTTAACTTTTAAAATCAAGACAATATTATGGTTGTAATAATTGGAAGTTTGTTTTGAGACAATGTTGGAAATGTTCTGTATGAACACGTATTTATGATAATAAAAGTCTGTTGGTTTTTCCGCTGCTTATTTATATGTGTTTATATCTGTCTTGTGTTTTATCTGTGTCTTTTACTTATAAACCTCCACCAAAATTAAGGCATTCCCTTTGTGAGTGACCTTAACGGAGGTGGGGTGTTTCACTTGGTATCAGAGCATAAGTTTACCAGACCAGATAATTTTTTTTTGAAACTATATTAAAATTAAAATTTAAAGAAGCATTTTTCAAGAAAAAGAATTGTTTTATATTTTTAGAAAGGCATAATCCCCCAAAGCCATGTGAATTATCTATCCTTCGTTTTGAATCTTTCCTTTTTCGTTTTAGCATGTCGGGAGAATTTAACCTTCCAGAAGGTGTGACTGTACCTGGTTGGTTTAGAAGGTACTTGGAAGCTAGGGCCAATAAGGCGGGCCTAGTGAATCTTCCTCCCCCAGCTGCAGCAATTCCTCCTCCTCCTCCTCCCCCAGTTGCTGAAATTCCCCCTCCTCCTCCTCCTCCGAGAGGAAATGCTTTTGCCAAGAGTTGTAGAGATTTTAAAGCTATGGGTGGGAAAGACTTTCATGGAACCGAGTCCTTCGTAGCAGCCAGGAACTGGCTGAAAGAGACCGAAGATCTTTTCGTTATCTTCGAGGTAGAAGACAGGCAGAAGGTAAGACTGGCAGTGTGGTTGCTAAAAGGAGAGGCTTCCTACTGGTGGGAAGTCACCAATGCAGAAAGACCAGTAGAAACGTGGGAAGATTTCAGATTTAGATTTGAGCTGAAGTTCCTTTCAGAAGCTGAAATAAGTCTTCAAATGGAGAGGTTCCTATCCCTTAAGCAAGGAAGTATGACCGTCAAAGAGTACGTCAACCAGTTTGATCAGCTGGCAAGGTTCGGACTGGACCTAGTCAACACCCAACACAAGAAGGCTCTCCGCTTTGTCAAGGGACTGAATGAGCCGCTTCATAGCCTGGCCATGACCCATATACCTATGGGAGATACATATGAAAGGCTGGTACAGATGGCGTTACTACATAAGGAGGATAAAGGCAAAAAGGAGACAAAGGCGGAAGGGTCTCAGGAATAGAAAGAAGCTTTACAGCCTAAGAAAACAGACTTTAAGAAGGGCGGGAAAAACAACAAAGCTCGCGAAACAAGAAAGTGTAATTTCTATGGTGTGGTTGGACATGTGGTGAAAGACTGCAGGAAGAAGAAGGCAAAGATGAATGGTGGTTGCTTTCATTGTGGAGAAACAGGACACATAGCTAAGGACTGCCCTAAGAGGCGAGGGCAGGCGCAGAAAGCTGCATCCACTTCGGGTGGACAAGTTCATGCACTGTAGGCACCTCGTCTGCAACAACGAGGTAGAAATACTTCTGTAGAAAGTGTAGTTTATCTTTATGATCACCCAGTTCGAACTTTATTTGATTCTGGTGCATCACACTCCTTTATTTCATCTGCTTTAGTAGAACCTCTGCACATAGAAACTAGTATGGTAGAGGATCCCTTGGTTGTCTCCAATCCAATTGGAGGCCCAGCTTATTTGTCAATGATCTGTATGAATTTGAAAAATCTCTATTCTAAGTGTAGAATTTAGATGTAGTACCTTTGTTTTGGGCTTCTCGGGGTATGGATTGATTTTGGGCATGGACTGGCTATCCAGTAATGGTGCCATCCTTGATTGTGAGAAAAGAGTGGTTAGGCTCTTAACCCAACTCGGTAACACTCTGGAAATTACTTGTAATCCCTCGAATGTGGTTATGCTTAGTTATCTTGAATCGCTTAACGCTTCTATTGAGAATTTGCAGTCAGTTAAGGTGGTCCGAGAATATTCGGATGTCTTTGGTGAGGTGAAGGGCTTACCTCCGAAACGGGAAATAGACTTCTGCATCTATCTTGTTGACAATGCGAAGCCCGTTGCTTTGCCTGTTAGGCACACGGCTCCTAGGGAAAGGAAAGAGCTCAGTAAGCAGATTAAAGAGCTTTTAGAAAAGGGGTTCATTAGGCGGAGCATTTCATAATGGGGTGCTCCAGTGGTGTTCGCTACAAAAGCGGATGGTTCACTCCGTATATGTGTTGACTATAGGGAGCTAAACAAGCTGACTAAAAAGAATAGGCACCCTCTCCCCAGAATTGACAATTTGTTTGACCAGCTTGTAGGAGCATCGGTTTTCTCCCAACTTGATTTGGCAACCGGATTTCATCAGCTAAGGGTAGCTGATGATAGCATCGATAAGACAGCTTTCAGAACCCCAGACGGATTCTTTAAGTGACTTGTCATGCCTTTTGGCTTGACAAACGCACCCGCTTACTTCGTGGACCTAATGAGTAGGGTGTTCAGAGATTTCCTCAATAAATTCGTGGTGGTCTTCGTAGACGATATTTTGATCTTCTCAAAAAATGAGGAAGAGCATGCTCAACACCTAAAGGCAATCATGGAGACTCTTAGAACACATCAGTTAAAAGCTAAATTCTCCAAGTGCCACTTTTGGAGAGAAGAAGTGAGATTTCTTGGGCATATAGTGTCCAAAGAGGGGTTAGCTGTAGACCCCGCAAAAGTAGTAGCGGTGCAAGATTGGAAGGCACCAAGGAATGCAACCGAGGTCTGAAGCTTCCTCGGGCTTGCAGGCTATTATCAGAAGTTCATCAGAGATTTTGCAAAAATCTCAGCTCCTCTTACAAGTCTAACAAAGAAGAATCTAGTTTTCTCTTGGGATTTGGATTGCGAGTTTGCTTTCCAACGCTTAAAAAGGGCTCTTACAACAGCCCCAGTTCTGACCTTGCCGGATGGAAGCAAAATGTTTAAAGTATACACGGATGCATGCGGGACAGGACTAGGTGCTGTCCTAATGCAAGAAGGAAGGGTAGTAGCTTATGGCGGAAGACAGTTGAAAGTTCATGAAAGGAACTGCCCAACCCACGACCTTGAGTTGGCCGCCATCGTCTTTGCGCTTAAGTCTTGGCGCCACTATCTCCTAGGTGAGAAATTTGAACTATATACTGACCATAAATCTTTGAAGTATCTCTTCTCGCAGAAGGACCTTAACTTAAGGCAACAAAGGTGGATGGAGTTTCTTGCCTCGTATGATTTTGAGATTTCCTACACTCCTGGCAAGGGCAACGTAGTCACAGATGCCTTGAGTAGAAAGAAGCTAACGTTGAGCCCGCTATTTGTTGAAAGGCGAAGCCTAGAGTTTATAGCCAGTTTTAACTTTAGGCCCTCCTCTGATTTTGTACCCGATCTGTTAGCATCGCAAGAAGTGTGACCCACCCTCTTAGACTCAATAGGGACCGCACAACGAGAAGATCCTCAACTTGTAGAAGTGGTTGATAAGCTCGTTAGGGGTGAGACTTCTAGTCACCTCGATAGATACACCATCGACGACAAAGGGTGGTTAAGACGGGATGGAAGACTATGCGTCCCACAGGCAAAGGAGTTGGTGAAGAAAGTTCTTGAGGAGGCACATCATTCCAAGATGACAATACATCCAGGCAGGGACAAAATGTACAAGGACTTAAAGAGAGTTTTCTTTTGGAGTGGCATGAAGAAGGACGTGGCAGATTTTGTTTCTAAGTGCATGATTTGCCAACAAGTCAAGGCGGAGCAGAAGAAGCCTGGCGGTCTGCTCCATCCTCTAGAGGCCCCACAGTGGAAGTGGGGTAGCATTTCAATGGACTTCATTGATGGGCTGCCTAGGTCTAGAAGAGACAACACTAGCATTTGGGTAATAGTGGTTAGGCTTACTAAAAGCGCCCACTTTTTACCTGTCAAGAGTAGAAGGACTGCCTCGTCTCTAGCATCTCTTTATCTTAAGGAGATAGTTCAACTCCATGGAATACCTTCTAGCATTATTAGCGACAGAGATCCTATCTTCACAAGCGAGTTTTGGCGGAGTCTGCAAGAAGCTGTAGGCACACAGTTATGTTTGAGCATGGCCTATCACCCCCAAACCGATGGTCAAACGGAAGGGTGAACAGGATTTTGGAAGACCTTTTGAGACTTTGTGTCCATGACTTTGGAGGGACTTGGGAGGACCATCTTCCTTTGGTGGAATTTGCCTACAACAACAGCTACCAAGCCACCATCGGAATGGCGCCCTTCGAAGCTTTATATGGAAGACCGTTCCGATCGCCCACTTGTTGGTGGGAGTCTACTGACAAGCTCATACTTGGACCAGATATATTCCGAGAGACTTCAGAGAAAGTAGACTTAATACGGAGAAGAATGAAGACAACCCAAGACAGACAAAAATCCTACGCAGACAAGAGAAGGACCGACCTTGAATTTGAGGTTAGGGACAGGGTTTTCTTTAAGGTATCTCCTCTAAGGAACGTCGTTTGCTTTGGATCCACAGGGAAGCTAGCACCAAGATTTGTAGGGCCGTTTCCTATCATCGAGAAGATTGGGAAGATGGCCTACAGATTAGAGTTACCCGAGAGACTGGCTGGAGTTCACAACGTCTTTCATGTTTCTCACCTCCGAAAGTATCTACATGAGTCAATGAAAGTGGTAGAGCCAAACATTCTAGAAGAAGCTGAAGTAGAACGCGAAGCAACGGTGAGGAAAGTTCCAACTCGCATCTTAGGAACTGAAGTGAAAAAGCTACGCAACCACGAAGTCAAACTCATCAAAGTTCAGTGGAGCGACGCCGAGGAAGACGCGACTTGGGAAACTGAGGATAGAATACACGCAGCCTACCCTTTTCTTTTTGAGGGTACATTTTTATCTCTCTTTTTCCTTAAAGTCATGTTAGTATCTATCTTTTTAGGTATATCTCCCCGACCTTACCCTTTTATCCTTAGGTGGAAACCCCTTTGGATGTAAACATGTAATTGAAACATGTTATGGATGATGGTTGCAAGTGGTTGCAAATGTTTGCTAGTGGTTGCTCGTGGATGCATATACACACAATCTAGGGTTTTAGATCGGCTCAGTCACTTCATATTGCATATGCATATATGTGTTTATGTTTGTATATGGTTGAAGCTCAATATGTTGTCATATGGATGTCGCATTTGTTTGAATGATTGCGCACTCATGTAGAATTATGAATAGGAAAAAGTTTGCATACATAATGGATTCATGACACTTACATAATTTGCATTAAGGGGGGTCAACAGAATCAGTAGACCGCCTGATTTTTGCATTAGATAAGGACATGTACACACACGATGCATATGATCATGAAGCATTAGAAGTCTTTTAAGGACAATGGACGCTCGTGTTTGATGATTGAGTAGATGGACATTTGGATGGTAGGATATATGTTCTCCTAGACTTGGAGATTTCGGGGACGAAATACTTTAAGGAGGGGAGAATGTAACACCCCGTATTTCTATTAACACTAAAGTTGCTAATACAAAACTAAATGTGTAAAGGGGAGATGTATCTAATGTGCATACAAGAATAATAATAAATGTGAAAAGGGGAGATGTATTTAATGTGCATACAAAAATAATAATAAATGTGTAAAGGGGAGATGTGTCTAATGCGTACGTATTTATATGGATTGACAAATAATAGTATATGTACATTAAGAAAGAAATGGTGAACATAATTGGCTTCTCTTTACAACGGATAGCTCTGGTTAACCCTAGCTTCATCGACGGCTCAAATTAACTTGCAACTCTATAAAAAGACCCTAGGCCTCAAACTAAAAATTCGCAAAAAAAAAAGAATAAGAATTGGAGCCACCATGCTGTCTGCTGAGAACTAGAGGGAGCCTCCACTTGAAAGAGACGAACAACATAGCGAATACAAACTAAAAGATTAAAAAGCAACAACAAATTAGAATCAAAGCAACGTCTTACCAAAGGAAAGCTTTGCAAATTCAGAATTTCAGAACTCAGAAAACAAGACCGTCTACGATTGTAAGTTTAGCTACTATAACACCTCACGCCCGCTATGGTCACTCATAAGGGAATGCCATAGCATCGGTGGAGTATTTTAAGTGAATATAGAACAGAAAAATTACAACAAGACAGATATAAGAATACTTGAAAATTTAAAACATCATTTCATTACAGCGGAAACTAAAACATGTTTGGTTACATCACAAAATCATAACAAGAGTCAAGTACAAAATATCCATCCTGATAAAATAAAAGTACATAATCCCACTACATAAACTAATAGCCATAATAGAAAAGATAAACTGAGCTTTACATCCACGGTCCAAGCTCCAAAAGGTAGATAAAGCAGTTTGATCAAAGCCCACTAGCACTAGGCCCACTCTGATAACCTGAGGGTTGGGAAAAAGATAAAAACAACGGGGTCAGACATAAGTCTGAGCGAGTCCTATAACTTTAACAATACAATCATTAAAGTAACCAGAGTAAGATATAAGCTTGATATACGATAACGACTGGGGATGAATGGCTACACTAAGCAGCCAACTAGACTTAGGATGAACTAAGATAACCGTAAAGACGCATTTGCCCACCCAAGGATAATTACTACACTACACCACCCCAGATCTACCCATCCAAGGGTAATTCCTACACTGCACCACACCAGTTCTACCCACCAAGAGTAATTCCTACTTAAAGGTTGATCCCACTAAGTGTACTTAGTAATTTTACCCAGTAGTTTCGTGTACCCCTAGCTGACTACATAGGTGCCGTCTGCCCTTATCTCCACTAGGTGTACCCACTACTCCCCAAGCGATCGGCTCCCTAACGTAGATACCCGTGCTGGCCCCACAGTGGGGTGTATCATTCCCCAAAGTGGCAACCTGATAATATCAACGGTGCACGGCTTATACCTACATGATGCAACAACATCTTACTTACCAGCCCGGGTCCACACACGCATATGAAACCCGTTGGACTTGCGTTGCCACCGCTACCCCGTTTTGGCCTCTTACAGTCAAGCCCAGTACGCGTGTCCCGTCCTCGACATGGGTCGAGCCCAATAAGATATATATGGGTTACTGGTTGAAATGGGCCCCCACAAGCTACTACTTAAGCTTGTCATTTTATCTAGTGCATCCCACTTAACCCCTTTTTATAATCATGTCCACTTACATGTTAAGGTTTGGTTAAGTCATCTAATCATATTTCAATTGCCACTCAAGGCCCCCACAAGCTACTACTTAAGCTTGTCATTTAATCATATTTCAATTGCCACTTAAGGCCCCCACAAGCTACTACTTAAGCTTGTCATTTAATCATATTTCAATTGCCAGTTAAGGCACCCACTAGATTTCCACATGCCACCCAAGGCACTTACTTGATTCCCACATGCCACCCAAGGCACTTACTTAACCCTTTAATCATGTTTAATTACATGTTCCACTTTGGTTAAGTATTCTAATCGTATTTTCTATTGCCACCCAAGGCAACCCACTAGTTTCCTCATGCCACCCAAGGCACCCCCACTAGTTACTACATGCCACCCAAGGCACCCACTTAACCCCTCATGCCTCACTACATGCTAATTTGGTTAAGTGTTTCTTAATTAATTAAGATCGTAACCTTTTGTAAAGACCTCTCACATTAGACTATGTTTTATGGCAGCTGGATATGCCGGTTGGTTCCGGGCAGCCTTACACCATAACAGAGTCTAACCTCGTGTCTTTACACTTGTCACGTATTTAGTTTATGACTAAGACCTCTCACATTGGGCCAATCATTTGTAGCCGCTGGATTTGCCGGTCGGTTCCGGGCAGTCTTATGCTACAAAAGGGTCCAACCTCGTGTCTTAGTCGATTAATTACACATAATTAATCACCCCCATAATTTGTATTAATTGTCCCTAATTAATTACAAATATTTAAGAATATGGGTAGACCTAACTCAATAGGTAAATTCCCAATTCCATAATATGGGTAGACCTAACTTAATAGGTAAATTCCCAATTATGTCCATCCACTTTATGGTATGTTTAATCATACCCACTTCACATAATTTTATGTGTTCATTAATTTTTTACCCCATCGTCCCCACGTAAATACGTTAACATGACATACTTCAAAAGAGAAGATTCATCATACACACAATGGGTTCAACTTAGCATATCATTAGCATTATCATGGGTTTAAGAGGTGTCAACTTGCATATATGACCATAAACCCAACTTGCATAAATAACCAACCCAAACTTGCATGAATCACATATGTCATAAAGATGGCAACTTGCATAAATGTTCATGTCATAGACCTATCATAAAGGTGTCAACTTGCATACATGTCATAGGTCTAAAAGGGATGAACTTGCACATGTACTTATGTCATACAAAGGGGTAAACTTGCATAGCATGTCACGTGTTAACTTGCATATAACCAAACACATAACTTGCATAACATGTTACATATGAACTTGCATATAATCATGCACATAACTTGCATATAACCAAACACATAACTTGCATAACATGTTACATATGAACTTGCATATAATCATGCACATAACTTGCATATAACCAAACACATAACTTGCATAACATGTTACATATGATCTTGCATATAATCATGCACATAACTTGCATATAACCAAACACATAACTTGCATAACATGTTACATATGATCTTGCATATAATCATGCACATAACTTGCATTACATGTTACATATGAACTTTCATATTTATGTATGACATACAAAGGTAAACTCGCATATGTTATGCATATCACTAATCCAAACAACTTTCATAGATTATGCATATTATAGATCCAAACTCATAGGTTAAACTTGCATGTCATGTCACTTATTTCACACATGATTCTAGCATAAAACCAAGCATTTAACTTGCATAAAACCAAACACTTAGCATGCATAAAACCGAATACTTAGCATGCATAAAACCCACCACTTAACATGCATAAACCCAAACACTTAACTTGCATAAACATAGTGTCATCATGAATAAGTGTTAAACATAGTGATTAGCAAACTAGCATCATAACATATGACCTAAAACCCATTGATCCGCAAGCAAAACCATATGATCTCATCATATCTCATCTACTTAGTTTAGCAATTGGTTATTCAAGTGATAGAAACTCACAAACTCCAAGATTAGCTCCTTAGATAGTTGCTAGAGTTGAAGTAGAGGTGGATTAGTAGTTGATTAGCTTGCAATCCTCTTCTCAAATTAGTGGAGGCTCCTTCTAAGTTGCATTTTGGAGGCATGATGGCATAGATTCTATTTTTAGTATGAATTAGGGTAGTCTTAGGGTGTATTTATAGGATTAGGTTGTGTTTTAGACCCTTAGATTAACCCTAGGTTAGTTTAGGTCCGTCAGATTTCGTCCCAAGCCCTCCAACCCAGCCCAAAACTCAACCAGGTGCACCCAGGCCAGAATCAGCCGACAGGGCCAGTCGACAACCCTGTCGACTGCCAAGTCGACAGGCATATCGACAGGCAAGTCGACAGCCCTGTCGACAGCCAAGTCGACTTGGCTGGGCGGGAGTTTTCCCGCCTGGCCCCCATTTCTTCATGTTTCGAAATTCAAATTTCCCGAAAACTTCTTTGGGCCTTAACCGGGTCATACGGACTCCGATTTACAAAATTTCGGACTCTATTTCGCGTATTTTTCCGAGACGAACACAATGACGTAACCCGTTTCCCCTGATTCTCACATATGAGATTATTAATTCTGTAATTAGTGAATATCAGTGTTAACTGAAATTCGGGGTGTTACATTCTCCCCTCCTTAAAGGATTTCGTCCCCGAAATCTCCAAGTTAAGGAGAATGCATATCCTACCATCCAAACAACCATCTACTCAATCCATCAAACACGGGCATCCATTGTCCTTAAAAAAAATTCTACTGATGTATGATCATATGCTAAAAGTGTGTGTATATGTTCCCTATCTAATGTATGAACATATGCAAACCATGATAGTGCCATGCATCCATTATGTATGCGAGAGAACCCTATCGACACATACAATATCTACATGAGTGCACAATCATTCACCAAAATGCATCATCCATATGATAACACAATCATTATACATCCATAAATATAGCTACCTACACACAATTATATGCAATATGCAATATGAAGTGACTGAGCCGATCTAGTGTATAGAGTGTGTGTATATGCATCCACGAGCAACCACTAGCAAACACTTGCATCCACATGCATCCATCAATCATAACATGTCTCAAACACATGTTTCAACCATAGGTTTACCCTATCTAAAGGTCAAAGGCACTAACAAGAGGACATACTAAAGATAAGATAAGCACTAGACAAACGATAAAGGAGAAGTTAAAAGACATACCCTCAAAAAGGAATGGGTATAATGAACGCATTTTCGCTTCCGTCTCCCAAGTAGCGTTGCTCTCATCTTCTCCCCATTGCACTTTGACTAGTTGAACCTCCCTGTTTCTCAACCTCTTAATCTCTGACCCAAGGATGCGTGTAGGAGCTCGTCGAATTGTCGCATCACGCTCTATCTCTACTTCTCTAAGAAAGCTCGGCTCTACCACCTCTGCGGTCTCATGTAGGCACTTCCTCACATGGAATACATCATGTACACCACTAAGTCTGTCGGGCAACTCCACCAATGGAAGATGCTCTTCTCATGTACCTCCAAAATCTAAGATACATAGCCTCAAAAGGTCTTCTAAAATACGATTCACCCTCTCGGTCTGGCCGTCCGTCTGAGGATGATATGCGGTACTCAAACACAACTGAGTCCCTACCGCCTCTTGCAAACTCTTCCAAAACTCTCTAGTGAAGATAGGATCTCGATCGCTCACTATACTGGAAGGTACACCATGCAATCTAATGATCTCTCGAATGTAAACTGAAGCTAGCCATGGAGCGGTTCTCTTAATCTCCACGGGTATAAAATGGGCGCTCTTAGTAAGTCTGTCTACCACAACCCAAATTCCCGTATTACCCTTCCTCGATCTCGGTAATCCATCGAGATACTATCCCACTTCCATAGCGGAACCTCCAATGGGTGAAGCAACCCACCGGGTTTCTTTTGCTCCGCTTTTACTTGTTGGCACACCAAGCATCTAGCGACATACTCGGCCGCGTCTTTCTTCATACCGGCCCAAAAGAAAACTCGCTTCATGTCTTGGTACATCTTGTCCCCACCGGGATGAATGGTCATCTTCGACCAATGTGCATCATCAAGTATAGCCTTCCTCAAACCCTCGTCTTGCGGTACACAAAGTCTACCGTCTCTACACAACCACCCCTTACCATCTAGGGTGTACCTACTCAAATGGCTGGACGACTCCCCCCGTTATGAGCTTCTCTACTAACTCAACCAACTGTGGGTCGTCTCGCTGTGCCTCGCCAATCCGTCCCAAAAGAGTAGGCCTAACCTCCAAGGAGGCTAGCAAACCGGGTACAAAGTCAACGGAAGGTCTAAAGTCAAACATAGAAATAAACTCTAAGCTCCGTCGTTCAACGAACAATGAACTCAAGGACAACCTTTTTCTACTTAAGGCGTCCGCTACCACGTTACCCTTGCCAGGGGTATACGCTATCTCAAACTCATAGGATGCTAAGAATCCCATCCACTTTTGCTGTCCTAAGACTATGTGCTCGAAGAGTCTCCAACACTTCCCTAAGATGTAGGGCATGCTCTTCTCCACTTTTAGAGAAAACCAGGATATTACCCCTTCAAAAATCATCACAACTGTCCATCTCTCACGCAGACCACCCTAGTCGAACTCGACATCCCCCAAATGCAAGCCCCAAAGGCCTAAACCAATATCAGACAAACATCCAAGGGATACCTCCTTCGAATTCAGACGACCTACGTGAGATGATACTAGTAAAAACGGCTAAATAATTAAGCCCTTGTCCAACTCTGGATGTCCTCGCCAGTCTCGCTCCAAAACCACCGTTTATCCCATAACTGGCTTTGCTCAACCTATTGAGCACATACGAAAACTTATTTCGCTCCTAGAAAAGACCAAGATGTCATTTACAAAGACCATCACGAACTTATTTAGGTACTCCCTGAACACCCTTCTCATCAAATCAACAAAGTATGCGGGGGCGTTCGTCAAACCAAATGGCATCACCAGCCACTCATAAAAAAAAACTATCCGGAGTCCTAAAGGCAGTCTTCTCTATACTATACTCAGCCACTTTCAACTGACGAAACCCCGTGGCTAAATCCAACTGCGAAAATACTGAGGCGCCTACTAACTGATCAAAGAGATCATCAATCCTCGGCAATGGGTGTCTATTCTTCTTTGTGAGTTTATTTAGTTCTCTTTAGCCTACACAAAGTCTGAGGGACCCATCTGCCTTCGTGGCAAAAACCACTGGAGCACCCCACTCTGATATACTTCGTCTTATGAACCCCTTCTCAAGCAAATCGCCTACTTGCTTATGGAGTTCCCTCCTCTCACGAGGAGCCATGTGGCACACTGGCCAAGATACTGGTTTGGCATTGTCTACCAGATATATTCGGAAGTCAATATCCTGCTCCGGAGGTAAGCCCTTCACCTCCTCAAACACATCCGAGTATTCTCGGACCACTCTAACAGATCGCAAACTCTTGACCGACGTGTCAAGCGATTCTAGATAACTTAGCATAACAGATTCCATGGGATTACAAGAGATCTCGAGAGTGTTACCCAAGCGGGTCATAAGCCTAACAACTCTCCCTTCAAAATCAAGAACGGCACCCCTACTGGATAACCAGTCCATGCCCAAAACTAACCCATAGCCCGTGAAGCCCAAAAAGCATCACATCTAAACTCAACGCTAAGTATAGAAACTTTCAAACCCAAACACATCATGGAGCCCCAATTGGGTTTGAAACAACTAAGGGATCATCTACTAAACTGGTGTCTAAGTGCAGTGACTCAACTAACAATGATGAGATAAACGAACTCGATGCGTCAGAATCAAATAAAATTCGAACCGGATAATAAAGAAATCCAAATTCCAACCTAGACGATCTTATCCCCATCTGGTACACTAGCCGTGAGGGAATACAACTACCCTCTAGAAGATTCCATACCTTGCCCTTGCCCCTATAGACAACCCTAATAAGGTGTCCTATTCCTCCAAAAGGATAACTAGTCACCTTCTTCTTCCTATTCTCCACTCGTAACCTCCCACCAATGAGGTTTCATCCTTCATTAACCAAACAACTATTTGAGCCTTCCTCCCATCGTCCATCCAATAGGTACCTACAAGTCCTCCTCCTTCTTGAACCAACTTCTAATCCGACTAATGTCTAAGTCCCTTGAAGTGGGTTTCCATTCTTATCTATCTTAGAAAGATCATCTATACACGGAGGGGAAAGTCAAAACGAGAGAGGAAGAGATTCAAAACGGAGAATTCGAAAGATAAAGATATGGCTATCGGGGATTATGCTTTTCTTTCAAAAACTTTTCTCTTAAAAGACATGTTTTTGAAAATACTCCTTTCAAAAATATTCTTAGAAAATAGTTTTTCTAAAAAAATTATCTGTTCTGGTAACCTTAAGCTCTGATACCACGTGTAACACCCCACGCCCGCTACGGTCACTCATAAGGGAATGCCATAGCATCGGTGGAGTATTTTAAGTGAATATAGAACAGAAAAATTACAACAAGACAGATATAATAATACTTGAAAATTTAAAACATCATTTCATTACAGCGGAAACTAAAACATGTTTGGTTACATCACAAAATCATAACAAGAGTCAAGTACAAAATATCCATCCTGATAAAATAAAAGTACATAATCCCACTACATAAACTAATAGCCATAATAGAAAAGATAAACTGAGCTTTACATCCACGGTCCAAGCTCCAAAAGGTAGATAAAGCAGTTTGATCAAAGCCCACTAGCACTAGGCCCACTCTGATAACCTGAGGGTTGGGAAAAAAGATAAAAACAACGGGGTCAGACATAAGTCTGAGCGAGTCCTATAACTTTAACAATACAATCATTAAAGTAACCAGATTAAGATATAAGCTTGATATACGGTAACGACTGGGGATGAATGGCTACACTAAGCAGCCAACTAGACTTAGGATGAACTAAGATAACCGTAAAGACGCATTTGCCTACCCAAGGATAATTACTACACTGCACCACCCCAGATCTACCCATCCAAGGGTAATTCCTACACTGCACCGCACCAGTTCTACCCACCAAGAGTAATTCCTACTTAAAGGTTGATCCCACTAAGTGTACTTAGTAATTTTACCCAGTAGTTTCGTGTACCCCTAGCTGACTACATAGGTGTCGTCTGCCCCTATCTCCACTAGGTGTACCCACTACTCCCCAAGCGATCGGCTCCCTAACGTAGATACCCGTGCTGGCCCCACAATGGGGTGTATCATTCCCCAAAGTGGCAACCTGATAATATCAACGGTGCACGGCTTATACCTACACGATGCAACAACATCTTACTTACCAGCCCGGGTCCACACACGCATATGAAACCCGTTGGACTTGCGTTGCCACCGCTACCCCGTTTTGGCCTCTTACAGTCAAGCCCAGTACGCGTGTCCCGTCCTCGACATGGGTCGAGTCCAACAAGATACATATGGGTTACTGGTTGAAATGGGCCCCCACAAGCTACTACTTAAGCTTGTCATTTTATCTAGTGCATCCCACTTAACCCCTTTTTATAATCATGCCCACTTACATGTTAAGGTTTTGTTAAGTCATCTAATCATATTTCAATTGCCACTCAAGGCCCCCACAAGCTACTACTTAAGCTTGTCATTTAATCATATTTCAATTGCCACTTAAGGTCCCCACAAGCTACTACTTAAGCTTGTCATTTAATCATATTTCAATTGCCAGTTAAGGCACCCACTAGATTTCCACATGCCACCCAAGGCACTTACTTGATTCCCAAATGCCACCCAAGGAACTTACTTAACCCTTTAATCATGTTTAATTACATGTTCCACTTTGGTTAAGTATTCTAATCATATTTTCTATTGCCACCCAAGGCAACCCACTAGTTTCCTCATGCCACCCAAGGCACCCCCACTAGTTACTACATGCCACCCAAGGCACCCACTTAACCCCTCATGCCTCACTACATGCTAATTTGGTTAAGTGTTTCTTAATTAATTAAGATCGTAACCTTTTGTAAAGACCTCTCACATTAGACTGTCTTTTATGGCAGCTGGATATGCCGGTTGGTTCCGGGCAGCCTTACACCATAATAGAGTCTAACCTCGTGTCTTTACACTTGTCACGTATTTAGTTTATGACTAAGACCTCTCACATTGGGCCAATCATTTGTAGCCGCTGGATTTGCCGGTCGGTTCCGGGCAGTCTTATGCTACAAAAGGGTCCAACCTCGTGTCTTAGTCGATTAATTACACCTAATTAATCACCCCCATAATTTGTATTAATTGTCCCTAATTAATTACAAATATTTAAGAATATGGGTAGACCTAACTCAATAGGTAAATTCCCAATTCCATAATATGGGTAGACCTAACTTAATAGGTAAATTCCCAATTATGTCCATCCACTTTATGGTATGTTTAATCATACCCACTTCACATAATTTTATGTGTTCATTAATTTTTTACCCCATCGTCCCCACGTAAATACGTTAACATGACATACTTCAAAAGAGAAGATTCATCATACACACAATGGGTT
The DNA here is from genome assembly GCA_030737875.1 of Allium sativum. Lineage (NCBI taxonomy): Eukaryota > Viridiplantae > Streptophyta > Magnoliopsida > Asparagales > Amaryllidaceae > Allium > Allium sativum. The sequence continues at coordinate 57,837 of JASFAX010000219.1, forward strand.
CAACTTAGCATATCATTAGCATTATCATGGGTTTAAGAGGTGTCAACTTGCATATATGACCATAAACCCAACTTGCATAAATAACCAACCCAAACTTGCATGAATCACATATGTCATAAAGATGGCAACTTGCATAAATGTTCATGTCATAGACCTATCATAAAGGTGTCAACTTGCATACATGTCATAGGTCTAAAAGGGATGAACTTGCACATGTACTTATGTCATACAAAGGGGTAAACTTGCATAGCATGTCACATGTTAACTTGCATATAACCAAACACATAACTTGCATAACATGTTACGTATGAACTTGCATATAATCATGCACATAACTTGCATATAACCAAACACATAACTTGCATAACATGTTACATATGAACTTGCATATAATCATGCACATAACTTGCATATAACCAAACACATAACTTGCATAACATGTTACATATGATCTTGCATATAATCATGCACATAACTTGCATATAACCAAACACATAACTTGCATAACATGTTACATATGATCTTGCATAAAATCATGCACATAACTTGCATTACATGTTACATATGAACTTGCATATTTATTTATGACATACAAAGGTAAACTCGCATATGTTATGCATATCACTAATCCAAACAACTTGCATAGATTATGCATATTATAGATCCAAACTCATAGGTTAAACTTGCATGTCATGTCACTTATTTCACACATGATTCTAGCATAAAACCAAGCATTTAACTTGCATAAAACCAAACACTTATAATGCATAAAACCGAATACTTAGCATGCATAAAACCCACCACTTAACATGCATAAACCCAAACACTTAACTTGCATAAACATAGTGTCATCATGAATAAGTGTTAAACATAGTGATTAGCAAACTAGCATCATAACATATGACCTAAAACCCATTGATCCGCAAGCAAAACCATATGATCTCATCACATCTCATCTACTTAGTTTAGCAATTGGTTATTAAAGTGATAGAAACGCACAAACTCCAAGATTAGCTCCTTAGATAGTTGCTAGAGTTGAAGTAGAGGTGGATTAGTAGTTGATTAGCTTGCAATCCTCTTCTCAAATTAGCGGAGGCTCCTTCTAAGTTGCATTTTGGCGGCATGATGGCATAGATTCTATTTTTAGTATGAATTAGGGTAATCTTTGGGTGTATTTATAGGATTAGGTTGTGTTTTAGACCCTTAGATTAACCCTCGGTTAGTTTAGGTCCGTCAGATTTCGTCCCAAGCCCTCCAACCCAGCCCAAAACTCAACCAGGTGCACCCAGGCCAGAATCAGCCGACAGGGCCAGTCGACAGCCCTGTCGACTGCCAAGTCGACAGGCATGTCGACAGGCAAGTCGACAGCCCTGTCGACAGCCAAGTCGACTTGGCTGGGCGGGAGTTTTCCCGCCTGGCCCCCATTTCTGCATGTTTCGAAATTCAAATTTCCCGAAAACTTCTTTGGGCCTTAACCGGGTCATACGGACTCCGATTTACAAAATTTCGGACTCTATTTCGCGTATTTTTCCGAGACGAACACAATGACGTAACCCGTTTCCCCTGATTCTCACATCTGAGATTATTAATTCTGTAATTAGTGAATATCAGTGTTAACTGAAATTCGGGGTGTTACAGCTACATTTTTAGAATGCGAATTAATATGAATATCATGTGTTGCGATGAAATGATAATAGTACGATACTCGTTATGTTATTAATTTACGTTTGTGATTTGATTCTATTATCATGTTGAATTGAGAATTATTAAGTATGATGTTTATTATGTTTTATAATATTAATCTATGCCAGTGACTTGATTCTATTATCATGTTAAATTTGGGATTATTGGATTAGATTATTTGTATAAGCATGGACTTGGATTGTAACATCTTATGAGAATTGTGTAGTTTATTATGCAAGTTTATGTAGTGAAGTTGTGCGACATATTGTCAAATCTATATGTTCATGTTTATGCAAAACTTATGCCATGTTCACACTTATCATATGTTGGGATTAATTTGCAAGTATGTTTAAATCTATGTTACTAATTAACACATGTGTATGTTGATTAGCCTATGTTGCTAACTCACATATACGTATGTTGATTTGCCTATGTTGCAAATTAACATATGTATATGGATTAGTTCATATTGCTAATTCTCATGTATGTTGTTAATATGGCCTATGTTAAAAACACATATATGTTGAGTTAGCCTATAAGTGCAAGTTCATACCTATGACATTATAATGTTTATGTTAGTCTTTTTGCAAGTTTGCACCTATGACATTATAATGTTCATGTTAGTTATTTTGCAAGTTCACCCCTAAAATGTTCATGTTAGTTATTTTGCAAGTACACCCTATTATGTTCATATTGATTATGCCATCAATACCAAAGTTATACCCTTGTCATGTTTATGCTAATTTATGCCAATTTGCGTATATTAAATTAGGCTAAGTTTTTAGCCTAATACTTTACACCAAAAATCATGCGAACGTAAATTAGGCTGAGATGGTTAGCCTAATATTGGACGGGGTAACATTGGGTTAAAATGATAATTTTAGGAAAACTTGCCATAAATTGGTCATTAATCACATAAGTGATTTATAGCATAAAAAGGAATTAATTACCTTAATTAATGAGATTAATTGGAAATGAATGTGATAGTAATTTGAATATTTTCTAATTTACATATTGGTCATTAATCACATAAGTGATTTATGGCATAAAAAGGCATTAATTACCTTAATTAATGAGATTAATTGGAAATGAATGTGACAGTAATTTGAATTTGAATAATTTATATAATTAAATTGTAAATTAGAAAATACGAACGCGCTTAACCTGAGGTTGGATTGAGTCGTGACATAAACCTGCCCGGACCTGCTGGCTGTCCAGTTGTCACAACAATAGCTATCCAATGTGAGAGGTTAAGGCATGGGGCCCAATAAAGACCCGAGGTTAAACTGAGTTGTGGCGTAAGACTGCCCGGACCCAACCGGCATACAGGCAGCCACATCAATATCTGTCTAATCTGAGAGGTTGGTGCTCTAATAAGACAATTAGAGCTGAGTTAGGTGTAGTAACCCGAAAATCCGGGGGAATTTGAGCTGACTAAATAACACAAGTCCAACCCAAATCGCACTGGAAATTCAAGAAACTAATAGAAAGAAGACAGAGGGTGAGGATAGATAAGATAGAACTTATAGAATAGAAGAAGAAGAAGAACATCATCTCAGAGTAAACACGAATCTCACAGCGGAACGAATAAAATATAACATAACATATCTTTGAAATAACATCAGTATATGTATACAATTACACTTATCAGAGTACAACACTTACAACAACAGCGGAAATAATAATAGCTATAGAATCCTGAAGCCTCCTGCTCCAAGCTCTCCAAGTGTATCTGTAAAATCCCGACTACTTGACTGCCCGTACAAATTTAGGCACCCAAGAGTTTAGGGAAACCAACAAAATAAACTCCGGGTCAGTCATGGGACTGGTGTGAATAAACTCAAATCATTTAAACAGGTATATGATATCTCATAAGACCACGCCGTGAATACGGAACGGGTTTTTCCCTTATGAGAATCCAAATAACTTTTCAAAGCAATATCCTTCTGATATTATAATAATGTCTAAGTACAAATAAATATCAATCTAGCAGAAATGCTTGCATCTCACGTTACTACATATAGAGTATATAATCAAAATCGCAAGCTCGTATTGGATGATTGGATTCCCAACTATGACAAGGTATGGAATCACCTTCCGATCAGTGTACTCTAGGAACGATACACTGGAGTTCAACAAGAACATCTTGCAACTCAGCCACACATGACCGACCACTCATTTCTCTTGAGTATATCGAATGTACATCACCAACGGTTGGGATCAGCAACCGTTCCCGTATATATATATGGGACAGTATTGATAGATTTAAGAAAACAAATGAATATTCACTAGATAGGTGATTATACACCCTACTTCGGTGCGACCGACTTAGCCATGCTGCCTGCCCGATTTCTGTCATTTACCGGATGTGAGGCTAGAAGCTACGCTTTATCATCACAATAGATTCACTTCGAATGCCACATTGTCAGATCCATCGAAAATCACTAATTGACGTCTACAACAATACATTACGTGTCAGCTAAAAGAAGTTTCCTTCTCCGCTTTCACTCTTGGTACGGTTGAAGAAATCAATGTACGTGACCGTCTGGAAATACTATGTCATACATCCATCTTCATTCACTTAGAAATGTCACATCGTCATACCCGCCAAATCACAAATTGACTTATTCAAAAATAACACGGGTATACAGCTAAGAGAAACGAATTCCTCCGCCACCAAACGTGAATACGTTTGAACAGATCAACTTACGCGATCCATTGGATATACTCTGTCAGACCTTCGTCCATACAAGTTGTCCTGGGACTGGACAAACCGAAGGCATTATTCTGTAAACAGGATAGCCCTTGCATTTTACTCCGTCTTCAATTATCCTTGGCATATATGATTCGCGACGCTGATGCCAATACAGAGTGGTTCTTTGGATAATAATCCAACCGGTCTCTCCATATTAACAACGTTTAAATGGTCAAAACTTCGATAGTCTGTGATTTAACCATCAAAGAAAAACAAGTGTGCAAACAACGATATTGATCCCAAATGGAAATTTTATCGAACAAACATCATTTAACATTAATCTCTTTAGTTCATTTATTTACTTATCTCCTGTTTCCATATATTCTAAATTCTTATTTTCTTTTATCAGAAAACATTTCTGATTCTCGTTTGGAAAACATTTCCAAAACTCCTTTACGATCAAACCTTACCATTTCTTAGTTAAGAAGGAAGTCACTCAAGTTGGGGTATAATTACCTCTCAGACCTTAACTGAACAACGTTATAACTTCGAAATGGTCAAAGTTTATCTTTTAATCTTTAACAACCTCTTAACGCCTTTCTCGGATCCAATTTTACTAATCCACTTCTATATTTAAAACATTGGTTATAACGATAACGTTATAATCCCTCCTTTCAAATTATCTAACTTTAATTATAACTTCTATTCTTATTAGTGAATAATTAACCTAACACTTATTTATTTATAAATATATAAATCTCTATTTAAAACACTGGAAAGTATAAGTACTTTCCCGAATTCGATAAAATCGAATTTGTCGATTTACTCTCTTCGAGAAATCTTTATCTGATTAACTCTTCTTCGAATAACCTATATTCGATTTACTTCTTCTCGAATAAACGATATTCGATAATCTCTCTTCGAATAACTAATATTCGATAACTCTTCCTTTCAAATATCCCATATTTGAAAATCTCACTTCGATTAAACTATAATCGATAACTTCCTTCGATGAAACTAACATCGATAACTCCTTTCGATGAAACTAACATCGATAACTCCTTTATCGATGAAACTAACATCGATAACTCCTTTCGATGAAACTAACATCGATAACCCCTTTCGATGAAACTAACATCGATTTATTTAACTCGACGAACTCAACTCGACTAACTTAACTTGACTCGACTAACTCGACTTACTTGGTTCGACCAATTCGATTTGATTAACTAGGCTCGACTAACTTGACTCGCCTTACTTGGTTCGACCAATTCGATTCGATTAACTAGGCTCGACTAACTTGACTCGACTTACTTGGTTCGACCAATTCGATTCGATTAACTAGGCTCGACTAACTTGGTCGAACCACCCGATCAACTCAACTTATTTAACTTTAACTGGTTTTACTTGGTTTGACTAACTCAATTTATTAACTCGACTGACCAATTCAACTCGATTAACCTAACTTGATTTACTTATCTCGATTAACTGAACTAATCACTTTGATTAACTCGACTAATTCACTTTGGTTAACTTAACCAATTTACTTAACTAATTCACTTAGTTTAACTTAACTAATTCACTTAACTCTTGTCGAATAAACTATATTCGATAACTCCTCTAACTCTGTTCGAATAAACTATATTCGATTAACTCCTTTGCTCTATTCGAATAAACTATATTTGATTAACTCCTTTACTCTATTCGAATAAACTATATTCGATTAACTCCTTTCGAATGTCTATATTCGATTTCTTTATTCATTTTATAAAGATTTCCTTTTTAACAACGTTTTATTCATTTGAAAGAGTTTACTTTTAAATAATGGTTCTACACTTTAAAAATGATTTCTTTTTTTATAATGTTCCCTTTCAAATTCTATTTGTTAATGGTTTACAAATATTCCCTTTTCAAATTTATTCTTGAAATATTCTAACTCCTTAAATTCCCGGGAAAATTCACCATAACCTCCTTTGTATCGGGAGCATCGGGAAAATCCCCAAACTCGCCACACAGGCCTTTCCATTCAAAAAGAAATGTTTTGAATTTATTTCCTTTTTAAAATATCTCCGATTTATAAATATCCCAATTTATAAATATTCCTTATTTATAAATATTTAAATTTATAAATATCTCTTATTTATAAATATTCCAATTTATAAATATTTTGATTTCAATATCACTTTGAAAATTTCCTTTGTCTACATTCCGGTATGTCATGGTATTCAATCATATCAAATCACGATGTCTAATCCCGTCCATACACACAAAATCAACGACATTTTATAATTTACATCATATATTAAAATATATGAAAAAAAACAATAAAATAACTGTTGAGGAATCCAGTCGGATTCCTCCAACCTGTTTCCCTGCATCCACAGATGTTACACAATATGATTGTCATCACTTTCAGTTCAATATGAATCGTTCTGATAAACAGAATCAATATATAACTATATAACTGTTTATATTATATATATAATATTTCATTAACTAACTAGCAGTTCAATCAAACAGTCAACACACAATCAAACAGACAATTTCTAATAGTTCTAAAAATACAACATGAAATTATAAACTATTCAGACTTGGTGAGATTTACTCACATTGCAGTTCATCGTTAAAGAACGATAAACTGTTTTTGATTTGAATCAAACAATTTATTTCGCCATAAATTCAAACGAGCTCCAATCCACTCCCCGTCAGTTCCATTGGGTAGTGTCCGTCCATACGATCCCAACGGATCTTGTTTCGTCCCATTCTGATCACGTACCAATAAGATATTAACATTACAAGTATATATACTAATTTAAATTAAATAACTTAATTAAATTTCAGTTGGGCCTCACTAATTTCATCAGCCCAGCCCAAAACTCAAATGAATACCACGGCCCCTTGTTACTCCTTTCTTCCTCCATCTTCACCGTGTGTTTTCTCAAAACCGAACTACAGTAAAACATGGCCATTTCGCCATCTTGCTTCGATCTGTCCTTCCACTACAACCCACCGAACCAAACATCACCATAACCAACGTTCACCTCTTCGAACCCTCGTTCTCCTCCACCCAAGATTTCCAAGTTCGAACCTGTATTCGGATTTCCGCCCTCTTGAACCCGCGATACCAAGAAAAATAGCGACTGTTTTTATTTTGATAAAATCTCAAAAAAATCGAATTAAATGCTAAATCACCTCCCGAATCCAACTACAATCCCCAAAACTCCAATCGCTGACTCCATCGCGAGAATTCGAGAACCCTAATTAACGCTGTCGACATTTGAGTATTTGTAAAACTCCATCGCACCAATTAAAACTGACATAGGATTGAAGTGGGAGATTTAAGGAGTGTAAATATCCTTGTCTGGTGCTTTTTTGGATTTTCTTTGGTTTTATTTTGCATTTTTGAGGATGATCTTCCTCACGTTGGAAGCTAAAATGGTGGCGGCTGTTGTTTTGACCAGTGGAATGGAAAATTAGGTTTAGAACGTTGAGGTGTTTATATAGGAAAATTTTAAACAAATTTATATTATAATTTTATATTAATATATATCCTAATGCTACTTACATTTATTGTTAAAAATTCCTGTGGTCACATACAATACCCAAAAATCACGAAACTGGACATGCAGCTACAGTTCGACATTACGGTCCCAACGAAACTGGTTTTGTCGAATTTCGACTTCGTATGCTCACACAGCGTATTTTTAACCGTCAGAATACAGACTGTTTCTCACTCTAAAAATCCGTACGGCCACACACTGACTCTAAAAATCACGAAACTGGAAATCTAACAATAATTTGATATTGCGGATCTAACAAAATTCGTTTCGCTGAATTCTAAGGTCGTTTGCAAAACTGGTTATTTTTAAAGCGCTGAATAGACCATTTAAATATATAAATATATTTAAATATAATTAAATTAAATATTAATAAATTAATATTCTCGTATATATCCACAGATGATGTCGTACGGCTCCAGAATATCCTGCCAGAATTTATGACTTGATTTCCAGAATTCCGATTTGATCGATATTCAGTTCGTATCGAAAAATCGATTTATAACGTATATAAAGCGTCGCAAATTATAAAGGAATTCCACAGCGACTTTTTCTGAAATTTGATTTGGATGTAAATCAAAATCTATACGACGAGATCCAGATTTTTCTCTTCCATTAGAAAAATATACTCCACCAGCTCCACGCGTTTCTTGTTTCACTGAAATCCGGCTTAAAACGAATCCTGTACATTCAGTTGAAGTTCGAATCGCCAAATAGCGAACAGCCGCGTCGTTTCAGGCTCTATTTTAATTATATTAAAATTCTACGTTCAAACTGACGTCGATTGAATATATTCGTCAATATAATTCAACTCTAAGCTGAATTACATATTAGGGATGACCCAGTTCACAGAATATTGTGATTTCCAAATATTTTTGATTATTTTGACATTATAATATATTTTATTATATTATAATTATTAATTAAATATTCAATATTATTTAATTCACGTTCTCGATATCGATAAATCGATATTTAATAATTAAATAAATAAATTATTCAACAGCTAAAAATGCGGGTCACTACTGTAACGACCCGTAGTCTACGCATCATAGGATCGTAGAATATTTATTTCTTTCACATACAAAGTCGTAATGGTCATGTAACTTTGGGAGACGACTAGTGGGGTCATTTCCCATGTTCATGATTTTTCCCGATTTTTAAATGACCATTTTACCCCTAGTTGGCACTGTTTTGGCCATAACTTTTGACTGGAAAGGAATTTTGACCTGAGACCACTTCCATTGGCTTCGGATGATGGTTTCTCTTTCCGTAGAGTGGTCACATTAGCCAAACGGACTTACCATTTGGGATATATGGCTGAAACAAGTTTCAGATGGAGAAAAACAGCTTAATTGGGCTTAACCGGGTGATTAGCAGCTAGGCCCACAGGGGAATTTCGGGTTTAGAGGTATAGGAGGACTGATTAGGGTTAGGTTATCACTTTCATTTCAGTTTTGAGCCGCCACAAACCTCCTTGAGACCTTAGTAATGGCTTCCTACATCTAAAACACCCAAAATCACTCTCTAATTGAAGATTAGGCTTAGTAACACCAAATTAAGGAGAAAAAGCACCAAAGCAAGGTTGGAGCTGCTGTTAGACATCAGTATTCGCCCCAAATCAGAGGAGTTTCAGTTCTGAGAATTTCATTTGTGGCCAAGGTGAGTGATAGCATCATTTTGACACTAATTACAGTTAATTAAGGGTAATTAGTGAAGATTAGCGAATTTATACGTAAATAAATTCTGGAAAAATTCTTAAAATTCTAAAATAATGTTTTAAGGCTCTGTTAGAAATTTGGGTTAATTTCGATGTGTTTTGTTAATCGTATGCCTAAACATGATTAAGAGGGATTATAGGCAAATGTGAGGTTTTAGCCACTTTTGATCCATTTTGGTTCATTTGAATTGTTGTTTGCTGTTTGTGGTTGCTATTATATGTTGCTATGACTCTATGGTATGTTTCATGATTGATTAGAATAGTTAAATTGCTCGAAAACGTCGTCGAATGGCGTAGAAAACTCGCTGGAAAGTTGCAGAAGTGTGCAGGTTCCGAACCGGTTCGGATCGGAGAAAGGGGTCGGATCGGACTAGGGAACTGACCAAGGGAATCCGAACTGGATTGGGACTTGTCACTGGAAGGAAGGCTATTGCTTGGAGTTGGAGTGGACAGGGGATCGGATCGGAGTAGGCTAGGGAGCGGAGCGGATCGGACTGAAGTAAAGTGATCGGATTGGAGTAGAAGAAACGAGGGAGCTGATCGAAGAAGGAGCTTGAGCTGGAAGGAGGATAGCAACCCGACCCGACCCGGAGGAAGACACCGACCCGACCCGGAGGAGGACACCGACCCGACCCGGAGTGAAGAAATCCGAACCGAACAGACGAGGGCAATGATTACCGAACCGAACCGAATTCCAGGACTGTTAATGCGCGACAACTCTTCTGAAGACCCACTCCAATTCGATCAAAACCCGAGATGCAAAGGAAGTCCAAATGAGAAGCTAGAGCTCAAGATTCAGATGGGAATCAACGAGTTCGCTTCATGGTTGGGCTTTGCCGCGGGACGTGTGCTAAGGAGTTATCGACGTCTATAGCTTTGGACCACTATGGTAGGAGGTACGAAGGCGGATTCAGGGCCATTATGGCATCGGTAGAACCAAGGGCTACGACCAATGAAGTGGGTCATTGAAATGTTTGGTCATGACTCCAAATGATTGGCTTGGTCATAGCAGGGTTTCTGCAAGTCGGGATTCGTCGTTGCCTCAGTTTTGTCTAGTGTTCCCAAGTGGTAGATGTCGTACGCTTTACGCACTGAGTGAGAGATGTGAGGATGGTTGCTATGGTTGATTTGGTTGCCATCATTATAACATGCACACCCCACCCCCATATTCTTACACTATTTATTATGGCACCTTAGGGTACTGTACGGTATGTGGTACTAACTCTTTGGTTGCAGGTCCAGGTTCAGGTATGGTTTAGTATACCTGTTATTACTCTGTTTAGATGCTTATCGCTCATACCAGGCTTTATGTCTGACCCAGAGTTTTATGTCTCCTCTTATTACTCTGGGTGCTCACACGAGCAGACTAGAGACAGGTTAGCTGGTGATGCACGGGTAGATGATCCGGAGACGAGCAGGAGGCTTCCACGTAATATATATATAGTATTCTCCCTGTGTTGGTGAAGATCACTGCTTGGGCATTGGTGGTGCATCTTCTACTTTAGCTTTCTTTTGTTTGGAGACAGTAAATTTGGAAAATTGTAATAAGCTGTATTTGGATTTCCGCTGCTCTGATGATTGATGTTGATTATTAGTTATCAGCTTATGCACTGTCTCGCCTGTTTTGTGTCAAGTATGTTATTATTATATTTTATTCCATGCGCTGTGAGACATTCTGCAGGTTTCTTGATTAGTTCATTCTCTTCTTTCCTTTCTTGACGTCCGTCCTGTGCTAGTCGGGCATGTGTACAGCGCACTTCCGGAGGAAATGCAGGCTGGTGCGGGACGGGCCGTCACACTTGGTATCAGAGCTCTAGGTTGCGTAGTTAACCGAGGGAAGTTATCAGGGAGAGATAATATACGTATACGAGAGAGCGTATTTGTGATTACTTTGGTTTTTAAAAGCTATATATATATACTATTAGTAGTATAAGGATGAAGTCGTACTGCACTAGCACCACTATGGAGTCGTTAATCGTTTCTTTTTCAGATTGACGATGAGCCGAGACACTAGAGGTGCTGGTAGGGGAGCCAATAATGGGAATGCTGCTGACATGAGGACGATGTTTACTGACCTCATGAGAGAGATGCTTAGGGATGTTCAGAGGGCAGCTCCCAATGGTGGAAATGGTGGTGGTCCAATAGTGCAGGCGCCAAGAGTCGACTTCGCCAAGCTGAATAAGGATTATACTAGCCTTGGTGGGAAGCCGTTGTGACGGCAAGGAATTTCGCTCGGTCCGAACCAGTCGCTAAACCGACCCAGACCGTTCGAAACGCCCTATCGTTTGAGAACAGGAAAAAATAGAACGCATACAGAAGAACATTTCATTGTATATTACAACAATGCATCAGATTACAAGAATATACAGAGTATAATTGAATATTACACAGAAATATCAGAGATTTAAATTACATTTAAATACATAGCAGCGGAAAATAATACATTACACAACTAGAAGAAGATATACGGATACAAAGCTTTCCGGATATCGTTCCAGCTGTAAACCAGGATCCTGTGAATATAAATCTGCAAAACCAAAACTACTAGCTGCCCGTGTCAAAATAAGGGCACCCAGAGTTTAGGTTAAAACAATAAACTCCAGGTCAGTCATGTGACTGGTGTGAGAACTAAAACAGTTATTAATCTTTATTTTAAATCATTAGGTAAATCGAGGGACCACGCCGTATAACACGGAACGGGTTTCCTCCCAAGAATACCAGTGCATAAAACAAACAGCGCAATGCTAAATAAAGAAAAATGAAGCTGTTATAAGACCCAGGTCCCATCACACAATGCAACGCAGCCGAGGATAGGGTTTTCCCTTATAACAGCCAAAGAATGCTTGATACGTTTAAAACAAATCATTTGATACTATTATAAGTGTATAGTGTATAAAACAACTTCAAATCATAAGTATCAATCATAGGCGGCATGAGCGCCCCATCCCACTATGTCGCCATATATAGGATTACAACTAAAACCGCAAGATCACGTATTTGGAAATTGGATTTCCGTCTATGAACTGAGGCAAAAGATAGTCCTCAACCGATTCGAGACGCTCTAGCCCGCCCCTCAGGCACAGCCGCAACCGTACCTTGGATCGTCAGGGCCGGTCCACACGAAGTGGATTATAATGCCTGAACAATACGTTTCTCCGCCCTTTGGGGCGTAGGTGAGCCAACTAAATGACTCCATCGGTTCGAGAACGACCGATCAATCCGAGGCGCCTCGCAACAGCAACAACCACATAAGTCAAACTCGTCAGGGCGTGTAAAACCACTGACGCCACTTCTAGCTAGAAAGAAAACGCATGTCCCCCCTGAGGTCCGTCTCCCGTTTTTGGTTCATACCGGGTGTGAAACACGCGACGTAAACGTTACACAAAGCTACGCCACAAAGGCCGTGCTTTGATCATCCCCACAAGACTTTGCTTTTCAACAGAAGCCTTGATCATTTGCATCTTAGCATGCCACACAGGCAAACCATCCCATGCAACCGATATCAGTCACACAGAATGAAATCCGATGTCAGACACACAGTCCATTTACAAGTCCGTTCTGGGTCTGAACGAAACCGGAGGCACCTAGTACCCCGCATATCCATCGATCTCCAAGTACGTCTGGACGATCACTAACTGTTTCCATCTTCTTGGGTGTACAGCCCAATCAAGATCATCAGTTATCACCCAAACGACGTGAAGACCTCCGGTCTTCGACCATCGTCTTCATCTTCGACTTATCGTCGTATCAGTTATTCAGAATGGGATAAACCCGGCCTTTCCGAATAACTCGCGTATATTTTAAATAAGTGTTACACAAACACAACATACGCCTCATTCCAATTCATCAGTCACTAACCATAAATTAATCAAGAGAATAATTCCCCAAATATTAACCCCGAAGGCCGAAACCAACATCAGATCAATATCCAGAAAACCATTCTACTTGGCTAACCGACAGTTAGTTTCTAAATTTTACGTTCAAATCTAATTAAAGATTTAACTATCGCCTGGAGCAAAACTGGTGATACTCCATTCTCGATCTTTTCAATCTAATTAAAGATTCATTAAAACTCCACTTAGTTTTAATCATTATCTGGGTTAAAGAATCAGTGTCATTTAAAACACGATTCACGATAAAACCAAAATCACATTCCATTAATTATCGGGTTAAAGAACAAGTGTTATTTAAAACATTGTTCACGATAAACCCAAAAATCCATACCAATTCAATTCCAATTAAATATCATTTAATTGGTACACTTCATTAAATCTAAATAAGAAGATTTAATCTTTTCTCAACTGGGTTCGAGAACAGTGTTAGTGAAGACACCATTCACGACAAACCCAAATCACGTTCCATTAATTATCGGGTTAAAGAACAAGTGTTATTTAAAACACTGTTCACGATAAACCCAAAAATCAATACCAATTCAATTCCAATTAAATATCATTTAATTGGTACACTTCATTAAATCTAAATAAAAAGATTTAATCTTTTCTCAACTGGGTTCAAGAACAGTGTTAGTGAAGACACCATTCACGACAAACCCAAATCACATTCGATATTCAATACAAGGCTCTGAATAGAAAATATATCGGCTTATATTCAATATCGAATTCTACGACTAACAAATGTCGTATTGGAAATAACGATACAAATATATATCTTTCAAATTTCCATAACAACACCTGTAATATCACGAATTCCAACATCGAAATATTCCGAAGACAATTTCGATTCAACTCCACTCCAATGCAATCATTGGAAATTTTGGTTATTTTCAAAACCATTTCAAATTCAATTTATTTAATTAAAAATAAATAGAATTATAATTCTAGTTCAAAACTAGTTCATTTCGATAAAAATCTATTTTTATCTTTTCAAATATGGAGTTTTTCATCCCAAACTTTCACAAATCATTTCTTATGATTTTACACAAATTATTACTATTTTTAATAATTTTATCAAGGCCCGTACAGTCGATTTCCATTAACGGCCATCGAACTGCACTTACAGCGACCTTTTTCGAATTTGATTTGGACGTATCTCCAAATCCAACCGTTAGATTTCAAATTTCTAACATTCATTAGAAAGCTCTTTTCGATACGAACCCAACGGTTCCGGTTTTAGGAGAATCCGACGGTCGGATCTCCCGTAATGTCCGTTTGAAATAAATGGTCGAAATTCGCGAACTGCCGCGGCGCGGCGCGTTCTATTCAGGCCATTATATTATATATATATATAATATATATAATATATATTTCGTCGATTTCTATTTAAAACGAATTATATAAATAGTTTTGAATTCGTTTCAAAAGCACTTTCAACTTCCTTTTCAACTCAAATCAAAATTGAATTCTTCTTTATAAATTCGTTTCAAAATTCATTTCTATTCAATTCAAATTTCAATTCAATTTGAATTCATTTCAATTCGTTTTCAATTCAATTCATTTCGAAATCGTTTTCAATTCAATTCATTTCGAAATCGTTTTCAATTCAATTCATTTCGAAATCGTTTTCAATTCAATTCATTTCGAAATCGTTTTCAATTCAATTCATTTCGAAATCGTTTTCAATTCAATTCATTTCGAAATCGTTTTCAATTCAATTCAATTCGAAATCGTTTTCAATTCAATTCAATTCGAAATCGTTTTCAATTCAATTCATTTCGAAATCGTTTTCAATTCAATTCATTTCGAAATCGTTTTCAATTCAATTCAATTCGAAATCGTTTTCAATTCAATTCATTTCGAAATCGTTTTCAATTCAATTCATTTCGAAATCGTTTTCAATTCAATTCAAAATATTCGATTTCGAAATCACTTTTCAATATTCATTTTTAAGATGAATAAAATCGATATAAATATCGTTCACGTCAAAATGGCGTCAATCTAATCAACACGGCTTCATATATTCCTTTATTTTCAAATATCCTATTTCAAATATTTCTTTTTCAAAATAGTTGTTATTATCAAAATATTTCGTTCAACACATGACCAATCTCAATGAATGAGTACTGTCAACACATGAACTTTTATTTTATAATATTCTTTATTTTTCAAATTGGAATGAGGCCCAATCAATCACCATATAAAGTTAATTATATGGATTTTCATACAACACATGTATATAATAACATTGAAAATAATCAACCATCGACCAAAGTGCACTACACTGTAAAAGCATCAAATATAGATATTCAACGCTTATAACAGCCTGTCAATCAATCGATCGACATATTTAATCAATCAGGATGAGTGAACTGCAAATTTCATCCCAACACCCGTGTGGGGTTTCAAACAATCAAACAAATATTTTATTCGTGCAGTTGGGCGATGTGTAAAATTTATCGTCCCAATCAATGTCATTCAAATAGGTGTACATAAACAAACCGTCTGGTTTGTAAATGAATATTCTATTTTATTCACTTCACGTTAAAAATTATATTTTTAACGATAAAACATTTTATTCCAACATATGAATTTCTATTCAGTTCATTCTTTAAATAAAATGATATTTTTATTTTTCTAACACATTTTAGAAAATTTCGGCGGCATAACGGCACGATACTAGAAACAGGACGAGGCCTAGCCTTATCCCCAGTCTAGTGAAGGCCCACGCCATTCACTCATCAATCAAATCAATTTCATTTTGCAAACCACAAAATTTGGAGTAAGGGTCTAACCTAGCCTTACTCCTTCGCCTTATAACGGCGCACGTCTAATCCTAACCAATTTATCGATTCGATTTTTCACACCACAAATCACATTCAAACCAATATCGCAATCAATCACCAAACAGTCAAACAAACAAGTCCATGGTCTGTGGACGGGTGTCGGGTGCTACTAAGCACCGTCTGCATCCTAGTATATATATAACTAGAAAAATAAATTGAAAGGTGAGAAATTCTCACCTATAGCTATCCTAGCTCCACGGCTCTTCTTTTGCAGAAGTCTTCGTTGTTTTCGCATCTTCGTTGCTGCTTTCACTACATACGTAAAAATCACATTTTTACTTCGCTATTCAATATATAAAAATCGAATTTTTACTTCGATGTTCCATATATAAAAATCCTATTTTTCTATCGAAGTTCAATATATAAAAATTCTATTTTTCTATCGAAGTTCAATATATAAAAATCATATTTTTCCTATGAAGTTCAATATATAAAAATCATATTTTTCCTATGAAGTTCAATATATAAAAATCATATTTTTCCTATGAAGTTCAATATATAAAAAATCATATTTTTCCTATGAAGTTCAATATATAAAAATCATATTTTTCCTATGAAGTTCAATATATAAAAATCATATTTTTCCTATGAAGTTCAATATATAAAAATCATATTTTTATTTCGATATTCAATATATAAAAATCGAATTTTTATCCCTTTAAATATTGCCTTTTCATATATAAAATTCCCATCTTAGCTTTTAAAATAAATTTTCAGTTTTAACATTATATATAAATCAGTTTTAACATTATATATAAATCAGTTTTAACATTATATAAAAAATCAGTTAATCATTATATAAAAATCAGTTTTACTTTATATATATAAAAAAAAAAAACAACTCAGGTTTTTAAAATCCCCTTTTTTTTTAAAACAAAACATTATATATATAAAAAAGAAAAGAAATTAAAATACTTACTGCTCAATCTCGAAGAAGAAGGGGGAAAGGGCGCAGGGGGGGTCGGGGTTCATCTCAGGTGGTAGGTCGGGGTGTGGAGGTGGTGGTGTGCGCAGGCGAGGGGGAAGAGGGGGGGTGGTCTCCGATGGCGGACTTCGTTGGAGGGGCGGCGCGCGATGCGAGGGGGCGTTGACGGAGAGGGCGCGGGTGAGGGGGAGGGTCGGAGCGGTGGTGGGGCGTCGGCCCTAGCGCTGGCGCCCTCGATCTCTTTTCTTTCTCTTTTTTTTTTTTTTATTTATCTCGATTAAATGAAATTTTAGGGGGGGGGCAGAAAATAAAGGAAAGGGAAGAGATTTTTTTTTTATTATTATTAAATTATTCTCATAAAGTAACTTTTTCTGTCGACTTCAGAATCGAACCCACCGCCTGTCGTCCATAGCGTTTTACCCCCATTCCGAACACAATGGGATATGTATCGCAAGCCGATTCATTTGTTACAATCGATTTCCGTTGAATTTACATTTAAATCATTATATTGAATTTTAAACGTACATTTCAAATTACCAGGGTCACATACTAACTAGAAAAATTCCAGAAAAATATTTTCTAGCTTCGTATTGACGATACGGTCCTAACAAAACTAGTTTCGTCGAATTCTGAGACTGTTTGAAAAATGGCCAATTTCCAGTCGATTAAAATCAACTGAAACCGGTCAAACGCGTTTTCCTTTGCCACGCTCACATATTGATTCGAAAAATTATGAAATTTGAAATCTAGCAATAACTTAACACCACGGACCCAACAAAACTGGTTTCGTCGGAATCCGAGGTCGTTTGCAAAATTGCTATTTTTAAGGGCCTTATATATATAAAAATATATATAAATTCCACAGCGACTATTTCTAATTTTAAACTGGACATATCTTATCATTTCTAAGATGAAATCTCAGTTTGTTAATTTCTGTTACAAAGATATAGTTATTCATATTCAAATATTTCTTGTTTCGTTCAATTCTGACTTATAACGAATTCTGTATATTCATTTGAAATTAGAAAATCGAATTTTCGAACTACCGCGCCATTTTCAATTCCTTTTATAATTATATATAATTATTTATATTCTAACGACGACGCGTATAATATATACGTTCGAATTCTATTCAAAATAAATTTCTCGTCGATTATATTTAAAATAATCTATTTTAAATATTCAAAATTTGCTAAAATTGCCAAAATAAAAATTTTAAACTGGCTCGCATTTCCGGGTTATTACAATCTCCCCCACTTAAAACTTTTCGTCCCCGAAAAGGAACAAAGTCGAAAGTGGTTTGATTAATCAACTCTACGTTCGATCTGGCTTCCATTCTCCAACTTTTCAGTTTCTGAGAATTTCCAAATTTTCAAAAATTTGGCTAACACCCTAAATTTTCGAAAAATTTCGCCATAACCTCCCCTGCACCGGGAGCATCGGGGAATTTCAAATAGCTTCCCCGGTCCTTCAGATCTCAAAAAGAAAAAGAAAAAGCCAAGCGGCTAGCCAATAGGCTCACAAAATCATCATCACCCAAACAAAACAGGAAATTATGTAGTAAACATGTACCTATTTGTCGGGGCAAACAAATTTTATTCTCTGCTCTAGCCTCCTTGCTATGACCTGTTCAATATAAGTATATGTATATCCAAGCAAATGCGACCAATTTTCAATATAGTTCAATATTTGATTCAATTAGTCATAATGGTTCAAAATTAGCAAACAAATGAACAAACAACCCAAACATCAATCAATTAGTGAATTTAAAGTTTCAAATTCATAATTTTGATACATATACTAAAATCGTGTTTTTGATGCCAATTCACAACAATAGATCCTATATAGTTTTTGGTTCTCACACCAGTCAATAGGAAATATATAGATATCACACCTTCGACACTCGAATATAAATGCTGATGATGATGCACCATCATCAATATCATCTTCGGGCGACTAGAGTGTGATGCTATATCTATCCAATATATTAAAATTTCAAATACACGTGGATCAGACGTATACGCAAAATATTTATATACTGGACTGTCCATATCAATATAAATAAATAATCAAATACGAATAATTGATTTAAATTTTCAAAACAAAATTGTTTTCATTTTCAAAAATATACTCTTCACACTCGTTCTAGGATACTACTGATCCTATCTCTAACGAGTCATTCCATTGGATATTGCTAATCCAATATCTGATGAATTCTTTCGTATGGTTCTAATGTGTCTTGTTCTCTAGCTTTGTAAACCAAAGCTCTGATACCAACTGTGACGGCAAGGAATTTCGCTCGGTCCGAACCAGTCGCTAAACCGACCCAGACCGTTCGAAACGCCCTATCGTTTGAGAACAGGACAAAATAGAACGCATACAGAAGAACATTTCATTGTATATTACAACAATGCATCAGATTACAAGAATATACAGAGTATAATTGAATATTACACAGAAATATCAGAGATTTAAATTACATTTAAATACATAGCAGCGGAAAATAATACATTACACAACTAGAAGAAGATATACGGATACAAAGCTTTCCGGATATCGTTCCAGCTGTAAACCAGGATCCTGTGAATATAAATCTGCAAAACCAAAACTACTAGCTGCCCGTGTCAAAATAAGGGCACCCAGAGTTTAGGTTAAAACAATAAACTCCAGGTCAGTCATGTGACTGGTGTGAGAACTAAAACAGTTATTAATCTTTATTTTAAATCATTAGGTAAATCGAGGGACCACGCCGTATAACACGGAACGGGTTTCCTCCCAAGAATACCAGTGCATAAAACAAACAGCGCAATGCTAAATAAAGAAAAATGAAGCTGTTATAAGACCCAGGTCCCATCACACAATGCAACGCAGCCGAGGATAGGGTTTTCCCTTATAACAGCCAAAGAATGCTTGATACGTTTAAAACAAACCATTTGATACTATTATAAGTGTATAGTGTATAAAACAACTTCAAATCATAAGTATCAATCATAGGCGGCATGAGCGCCCCATCCCACTATGTCGCCATATATAGGATTACAACTAAAACCGCAAGATCACGTATTTGGAAATTGGATTTCCGTCTATGAACCGAGGCAAAAGATAGTCCTCAACCGATTCGAGACGCTCTAGCCCGCCCCTCAGGCACAGCCGCAACCGTACCTTGGATCGTCAGGGCCGGTCCACACGAAGTGGATTTATAATGCCTGAACAATACGTTTCTCCGCCCTTTGGGGCGTAGGTGAGCCAACTAAATGACTCCATCGGTTCGAGAACGACCGATCAATCTGAGGCGCCTCGCAACAGCAACAACCACATAAGTCAAACTCGTCAGGGCGTGTAAAACCACTGACGCCACTTCTAGCTAGAAAGAAAACGCATGTCCCCCCTGAGGTCCGTCTCCCGTTTTTGGTTCATACCGGGTGTGAAACACGCGACGTAAACGTTACACAAAGCTACGCCACAAAGGCCGTGCTTTGATCATCCCCACAAGACTTTGCTTTTCAACAGAAGCCTTGATCATTTGCATCTTAGCATGCCACACAGGCAAACCATCCCATGCAACCGATATCAGTCACACAGAATGAAATCCGATGTCAGACACACAGTCCATTTACAAGTCCGTTCTGGGTCTGAACGAAACCGGAGGCACCTAGTACCCCCGCATATCCATCGATCTCCAAGTACGTCTGGACGATCACTAACTGTTTCCATCTTCTTGGGTGTACAGCCCAATCAAGATCATCAGTTATCACCCAAACGACGTGAAGACCTCCGGTCTTCGACCATCGTCTTCATCTTCGACTTATCGTCGTATCAGTTATTCAGAATGGGATAAACCCGGCCTTTCCGAATAACTCGCGTATATTTTAAATAAGTGTTACACAAACACAACATACGCCTCATTCCAATTCATCAGTCACTAACCATAAATTAATCAAGAGAATAATTCCCCAAATATTAACCCCGAAGACCGAAACCAACATCAGATCAATATCCAGAAAACCATTCTACTTGGCTAACCGACAGTTAGTTTCTAAATTTTACGTTCAAATCTAATTAAAGATTTAACTATCGCCTGGAGCAAAACTGGTGATACTCCATTCTCGATCTTTTCAATCTAATTAAAGATTCATTAAAACTCCACTTAGTTTTAATCATTATCTGGGTTAAAGAATCAGTGTCATTTAAAACACGATTCACGATAAACCCAAAATCACATTCCATTAATTATCGGGTTAAAGAACAAGTGTTATTTAAAACACTGTTCACGATAACCCAAAAATCCATACCAATTCAATTCCAATTAAATATCATTTAATTGGTACACTTCATTAAATCTAAATAAGAAGATTTAATCTTTTCTCAACTGGGTTCGAGAACAGTGTTAGTGAAGACACCATTCACGACAAAACCCAAATCACGTTCCATTAATTATCGGGTTAAAGAACAAGTGTTATTTAAAACACTGTTCACGATAAACCCAAAAATCAATACCAATTCAATTCCAATTAAATATCATTTAATTGGTACACTTCATTAAATCTAAATAAAAAGATTTAATCTTTTCTCAACTGGGTTCAAGAACAGTGTTAGTGAAGACACCATTCACGACAAACCCAAATCACATT
>JASFAX010002101.1:0-47425 GCA_030737875.1 Allium sativum
GACGGATTCGGTCCCATCGCATATGGATGAAATGGAGGTAAGGCGTGTAATGACCCAAATTTTCGTAACATCAGAGTTGACTATATACATCATACGTCCAACCCAAATATCACAAAAATACGAAACATTTTTTTTAGAAGAAAAAGGTAGAAGAAGAACAGAAACAACAACACAGAATCTCACACTGCAACGGAACAAAATATAATATATCATATCTTTGAATACAAAAGCTCAACTGTATAACATTTACTTATCAGAGTACAACACTTAGAACACAACGGAACAAAACTCTATATAACTAACGCTGAAGCTTCCTGCTCCAAGCTCCTTTAGATAGATCTATAAAATCCTGAACTACTTGACTGCCCGTACAAATTTAGGCACCCAAGAGTTTAGGTAGAACAAAACAAAATAAACTCCGGGTCAGTCATGGGACTGGTATGAGTAAACAGTTGAAAACAGTTTCAGAAAACTAATTGATATCTCATAAGACCACGCCGTATAACACGGAACGGGTTTTTCCCTTATGAGAATCCAAACACTTGATTTAACTTTCAAAAATTCCTTTTGAAAGGAATGATAGCTTTATATCAAAACTCCTTTGATATTATAATAGTGTCTAAATCAAGTAAATACAATCTAGTGGAACGTTTGCATCTCACATTCCACATATATAATATACAATCAAAACCGCAAATCACGTATTGGGTAATGGATTTCCAACTATGACAAGGTATGGAACCACCTACCGCCAGTATATCTCTAGAGGAGAATACACCGAGTTCAACAAGAACATCTTGCAACTCAGCCACACATGATCAACCACTCATTTGGCTTGAGGGTATCGAATGTATATCGCCAACGGTTGGGATCAGCAACCGTTTCCCGAATGGGACAGCATCGACAATAGATTTTTAGAAGTAAATGAAACTCTAGATCAGGCGATTATACACCCTAATAGGTGCGACCTACATAGCCGTGCTGCCTGCCCGATTTCTGTCATTTATCGATTGATGAGGCTTGAGGTTACTCTTTATTATCACATCAGATTCACTTCGAATGCCACATTGTCAGATCTATCGAAAATCACTAATTGACGTCTACAACAGTACATTACGTGTTAGCTAAAGAAGTTTTCCTTCTTCGCTTCCACTCTTGGTACGGTTGAAGAAATCAATGTACGTGACATTTCTGGAAATACTCTGTCAGACATTTATCCATACAAGTCACCCAGGAACAGGATGAACCGAAGGCACAATTTCTATTAATAGAAAAAGTCCTTGCACTCTACCCCGTCTTCGATTATCTTCATATAATCTGATTCGCAACGCTACTATCAATATGGATTGGTTCTTCGGATAATAATCCAACCGGTCTCTCCATATTGACAACGATGGTCAAAAACTTTGATTGTGTGTGACTTAATTATCGAATAAAAACAAGTGTTTCGATAGTCGATGATTTAACTATCGAAGAAAACAAGTGTTCATCCAATTATCAAACAACCACTGAGCCCTTAATTAACATTCCATTAATTAAATCACTTCTCTATTTCTTTATCAATATTTGTTAACCAAATATTTTCAATAACCATATTGGCCTTTTTCGTTATTCGGAAAACATTTCCAAATATCGCCTTCCTTTATTTTCTAAACTTTAGAAAATATATGTTGTTTATAATTGGAAAATATTCCAATTACTTATCTCTTTTCCGATCTCGTTTATTTCTAAACTTAGGAAACATTTATTATTCTATTTCCAAGCTTACATTTATTTTGGTTAAAACGAATGTTGTGTAAAACATCGTTACGACAACCCAAATACTTTATTCAACTAACTCTTATTCAACATTGATCTTCGAGCCTGAAATCTTACTATTTATTTGTTAATAATGAAATCAATCAAGTTGGGGTATAACTACCTCTCAGACCTTGACTGAATAACATTTATAATGTCAAAACAGATAAGACTACTTACTCGAATAATCAATACCATACAACTAATTCTTCACTTTTAAACACATATACACTTTCTCTTTCTATTCTTTCGAGATTTTATTCCTAGTCTTCCTTTTTGATTATACTATTCTATTTCTAAGTTCGTTTTCTTATCGACTTCTATATATATTGATACGTTGATTTCTAACTATCAAATTATCTTAAAAATATTCTAACTCCATAAATTCCTGGAAAAATTCGCCATAAACTCCTTTGTACCGGGAGCATCGGGATACTTTACATAGCCTCCCATGGCCCTCACCAATCCAAAAGAAAAAGAAAAAGCCAAGCGGCTAGCCGATACGGTGCATAAAATCTCATATATGAATTGAATACGTACCTTTTTGTCAAGCATTCTATATATATACCTTCTAACACTTTATTCCAAACTTGTATCTTGTATCTATACCTGCCCAATCTATTTTAACTTTACCAATCGTTTTAACTCCATTCGTTAATTAATTTGTTAATTATCTCTTTAATTTATTTCACTTCTATTGGAATTCCATATTCAAATTCAATTTTAACTCTATTTGGATCCTATATTCAAATTCAATTTACATTCCTATATTCAAATTCTATATTTGAATTTTCTTTAAATTTCCTATATTCAACATCTATTTGAATTTCTATATTCAA
Organism: Allium sativum; assembly: GCA_030737875.1. Taxonomy (NCBI): domain Eukaryota; kingdom Viridiplantae; phylum Streptophyta; class Magnoliopsida; order Asparagales; family Amaryllidaceae; genus Allium; species Allium sativum. The sequence continues at coordinate 2,637 of JASFAX010002101.1, forward strand.
ATTCAGTTTCAATCCCTTTTGAATTCTATATTCAAATATATATTTAAATTCTCTGCATTATTTATAAACGACGTTTATAACTTCACTTAAAATTCCCCATTATATATTTATAAACAAAGTTTATAAATTCAATTCAAATCCCACATTTTCATTTATAAACAAATTTTATAAATTCAATTTAAATCCCATATCTTACTTTATAAACAGAGTTTATAAATTCAATTCAAATCCCATATCTTATTTTATAAATAGAGTTTATAAATTCAATACTCATTTTATATATCTTCAAAACAATTAATATTTTCTATAGTTCATTAAAAATTCAAATTCTATTTATAAAAATAGAATTCCCTTTTTAAATCTCAAATACCCTTTCAGGGTATTTTATAAATCAATATCCCAAGCCCCAGTGATATCTTAACTAATCAAATCAACCAATTTTCAAACTTTTTATTTTTAACACATCATATATGAATATATATGAAATCAAACAAACAACAAACAGATAATATATTTTTGAGGAATCCAGTTGGATTCCTCCAACCTGTTTTCCTGCATCCACAGACATTAGTCAACGTAGTAATACCCATCCTGCTTCGAGGCAGGATATCGCGGTATGAAGGTCATCCACTATCATAGCGTGGGGCGTATAGGGTAATCACCCGCTAATGAAACAGCGGGCATCCGCTAATGGTACTGCGGGAATCCAACCAATCATCAACCCAATATATATATATATAATAAATAACTAATATATATTTTAAAACAACCAGACAACATTCAAACAAGCACAGACAATTATTTTTAACTATATAAAAATAATTTCTAAATAAATGGTGAGTGAGGTTTACTCACCGAGATTGCAGTTGTCCAATATCCTGTTTATTCCCAAATCATCGGCTATGAATCTTATCGAATGAATTCGCACCATTATCAGTAAATTTTGACGTGATAAGCACCATTACCATCCCAGTGTCACGCAAACGCCTCGCTTCTCCTTCCAGGTGAAATTCTTGAACACTGCTCCCTCCCAAATCACTACTGTCACCTTCCAACCATTCACGTTTTTCAGCGCAACCAGGCCATCGTGCTTTGCTTCCAAACACAGACCCCCTTTTTGACCTCGACTTCGATCACCCAGCACCTATCGCAGTTGCTTCCAGGTCGAGCTCGACCTCGAGATGCCCTAACCCACTGTCGAGCTTGCGGTCTTCTGACGATCGCGACACCCCAAAAGACGATGAAGACCTCGAACGGCGGTGCCCCTCCCTACTTGAACGCGGAAAGCTTCATACTCCTCACGTCGCTCACGAACCCCAGATCTGAACTCGAGAATTTAAATCGATCCGCCCCTAATTTGCTTTGAAGGTGGAGCGCTGCCATTTATTTTAAATTAAAGGTTTTTAGTTCGATTGAATTGAATGGGGAAATTTCGGTTTAATATAGAAGAGGGGTGGTTGCGAATGGTGGTAATAAGGATGGCATGGTATTTGTTTTGTTTGTAGACTATAAGGATGCACGGATTGTTTTTGAATTGTGGTATGAAAGGGCCAACAAGTAATTTCATTTATTAAATTTAATTTGATTTTTAAATGGGTATCAAATTTAAATTATCACGTTTATTCCGAACTCCTTTCCGAACCCAACAACTGTCAACTCTAGGGTAAAACCACTATTTTGAACCTACTGGGATAGGTCACGAAGTCCAATTCGATCATCTGAATAAGATATTAATTTAAATTGATTTAAATAAATTTATTAAAACAATTAATTCGTTGATAATTCAATTAATATTATTCTTCTAATTCAAACAGGAGTTTGAATTGACTATCTGAACTATGTCTGATTCAGTGTTTGACTTCGAATTCAGTTATTCGCTAATTCCTTATTTTGATAATTTAATATATACGATATTAAATTTAAAAATCGATATTTAAATCGATAACATAAGTATAAAAATTCATTTATATTATCCACCCAATATTTAAAATCCGTAATAAATAGTTAAAATTAACCCCTAAGAATCCGGGTCATTACAAGGCGCATGGTGTTGTGGTTCAACATTCCCACGAAAGATGATAGGGCCCATGCACCGTCGGAAGGGTACATTGTCTAGAATAGGTAGGCATGCATTACTGGGTGCGTACCCCCGGCTAACAACTTTATTCGGCATATGCTGCACTATTTTTTCCTTGCGCCGTCGCATCTCCATCCGAATATGTCACTACAACAAATATGTCTATTCACAACGTTGAAAAAACGTTGTTATAGCCTTTTATAGCATTTTGTTGAACGCTGTCTAACAACACGTTGTTACAGGTCCTAAATATATCACAATACATTCAAAAACACTGTAGAAAATTAACATACTACAGCGTTACAAATGGTGTTGTCCTTATGTTTATACAGTGTTTTATATTGTTTCAGAAATGTTGTTATCTTCCCTTTTCTACAGCATTTAGCCACATATCACAGCATTTCTCGAAGTTTACATATTCTTTACTATCACAACATTTTGCCACATATCACAGCATTTCTGCAAGTTTATGTGTTATTTACTATCATAGTATCACAACGTTTTTCTGCATCTATCACAACATTTACATATTGTAGTATAAAAATATTCATGCACAAACATATCAACAATCTGTAAATATATATCAACCTAGGGGTGGCAATTAGACCCGACCCGATGGACCCGGACCCGACCCAGCGGGTCTCGGTTCTAAGCAGGTCGGGTTTTATCGGGTCTAAACTATAAATTTCTAAAATCTAGACCCGACCCAAGCTTCAGTTTCGGTCGGGTCAGGTCAGGTTGAAGCTCAGGTCAGGTCGGTTCGGTTCAGGTCCGATTGAGTAATAACATTAAAAATACGTATATTTCAATGTTTGTTGGTCGGGTTTTTCGGGTCGGTTTTATGCGGGTCGGGTTTGATCGGGTCTTGATGGTATTTTTCATCACCTAGACCCAACCCGAGACCCATCGGGTTCGGTTCGGGTTCAGGTCTTTTCGGGTCGGTTCGGTTCGGGTTTTCGGTTCTCGGTTCTAATTGCGAGCCCTATATCAACCAACTAATTATATAACACAATATTCATACGCAAAGAAATCATCAATAAATAAACTTTACATAATTGCCTTAAGCAAAATAACACCATAAATTAAATTTACACAATATCTGTCGAAAAAAGTCACGATATCTATAAATAAAAAAAAATTCTATAAAACAAGTTTGCGGCGAATACCAACAAAATGAACATCTAAAAATTACCGGTTTCTCTGTAATCAGATACCACAAGAGGTCTTATTATTGGGGGATCTTTAGAAGCACCTAACGATATTCTGATTATAGCCGAATGCACAATAATGCTCATCTCCAATAGTTATACACGTGTGTTCATGTTAGCATTTGGTCATGCTTAAACATTAACAAGAAAACAATGTTCGACAACAAGAAAAAAGAATACAAGGAGAAAGTTGAAGATGACGTCATAGCATACTTGGTAATATTTTATAATAGTTAGTTAATTTTTATAATGCTGAGTTAATTTTTAATTTTTGCTATTATTATTATAGAATACTTGGTAATATTTTATATTTTTATATACTTAGTTCACTTCAATAAACTACTTCTTTATTTTTATAAATTGGTAAATTAGTTAAAAATTTATACTATTTAGCTAATTCAAATAATACTTAGTTAATTTTTAATTATTACTATAATTATTATATAGTACTTGGTAATATTTTATATTTTTATATACTTAGTTAACTTTTTTAAACTAAAATTCTAAATTTTTATAAAATAAGTAAACTTAGTTAATTTTTATAATACTTAATTAATTTTTATATTAGTTAGTTAAATTTTTTATAAAATTAGTAAACTTAGTTAATTATTATAATAGTTAGTTATTTTTCAAAAAATTATTAAACTTAATTAATTTTTTATAATAGATAGTTAATTTTTATAATACTTAGTTAATTTTTTTAATACTTAGTTACTTTTATTTTTATAAAATTTATTTAATTTTTATAATACATGGTTAATTTTTATAAAATTAGTAAACATAGTTAATTTTTTCTAATAGTTAGTTAATTTTATAATACTTAGATAATTTTTAGTTCTTGATATTATTATTATATAATACTTGGTAATATTTAATATTTTTATATACTTAGTCGACTTTTATAAACTAAACTTCTTAATTTTTATAGAATTTGCAAACTTAGTTAATTTTTTATAATAGTTAATTAATTTTTATAATACTTAGTTCATTTTTATAAGTCTATTTAATTTTTATATAAATCTTAGTTATTTTACTACTATTATAAATCTTATTGTTATTACTATTTTAGAAGTTTAGTTATGTTTTGTATTTTTATGTACTTTGTTAATCCTACATGAAGGCCATACATGTAGTGTAACGAATATAATTACTTACAGAAAATATGCAAAAGCATCGTCATTATCGTCGCCATTAGAAAGGCTCAAGGCATGTCCCATTAACAAAAGGTTCATAAGCTGCACAAGAAAATCAAATAATAAGTTGACATTGCATACAACCAACCGGGCGATAGAAGAAAGACTAGAAACAACAACAAATTTAAGACGTCTGGACCTATTTTTAGACGTCTCACCTGGTTCATATGTTTGAAAATAGATTTCAGACATCAGAAATGGATTTCGGCCAACATCCTGAGACCATTTCAGACATTTAAAACTTATTTCAGACGTCTGCAAATGTTCTCGGGCAATTCCTAGATATGTGTGGGATCCAATCTTTGATTCTAATCTGCATACAACCCAAATAACCAATGTGTGAGCACGCGTGCGTGCATGCGTGCGCATGTGTTTACATGCATACAAAAATGAGAATGTTGAATACAACCAAAAACAACTATAATTACAATATAAGACCAAAAAACATCACTTTCCTGAGTCGATGACACTTGCCAAGAAACCGACTTCCACTGATTTAACTTGCAAGGATTGTGTCTGCAAAGATTAAATAGAGTGCACCCATACTATTAATAATAGAGAATATGGTGCATATAAAAGTTAGTATAATGGTAAAGGTAAATATTTATTAAGGCTTGCTTTAGCATAAACACACAAATGCTCATATAAGTCATTTAAATAATTGAGATATATATTCTAGTAGAAAAAGCATTACTGCTTTACAACAAGACGCGAACCATCGATTAGATTGGATGACTTCACATAACAAAGTAGTGGAATGCTAACAATTTGTCCTCTAATTTCTAGTTAGATTGGACGACATAATATTCAATGGAAACAAAACTTCTAGAGAAACTAGTAGTTCTTACTTGATGTCCCCAGTTCTTACTTCTAGTGAAACTAGCAGTTCTTATAGCTAAGGTCAGACGTCCACAATCCTTGATGTCCCCAGTCTCCACCTTATTAACTATACATTTAATAATTAAATGAATAAATTAATATAGCAGATAGATAACAAGTAATTGTGATCGCTCCGGAACTAAGGGTACACAAAAAATTAGGATAGGAGATTTGCTCTCTTGTAATAAGCAAAAGTAATATTTAAAATAATAAAGGGTTTGGTTACACTATGCAAATACAAACGTAATTTGCAGAAATAATTTCTACTAAAAAAAGGCGGACATCCAATATCATGGAGGAACATACATTAAGTTCTTGAAACTGCTAGCACAAAAACTGCTAGTTGCAATCTTTGTTTAATTATAGCAGTCATACCAATTTATTGTCCACAATAGACCTTGAATCTCATTGTGTACAAATTAAAACACATCAAAAAATTGAATGAATGTAAAATTTGACTTTACAAATTTAGACTACATGAAACAAGTACCAAGTCTATCACCAAAGAAATCGACACCAAGTTGACTTGCAAGCAATCGACATCCAAATACCAAGCTGTATGAAACAAGTTCGAAGTTTATCATCAATGAAAATAGAGTACCATATATTGTGTCCATAAAATAAACCTATGTAGCTCACCCAAGAAGTCAAATTAGGCATCGAGTCAAATAAGGAGAATAAGGAAAATGCATGAGGTTATAATCGAAACAAGTATGGTGACAAATATTTTATGTTCCATGAAAAAACACCTAAAGTAAGTTACGTTAGGCTAATAAGGATAATTACCAAAAATCAGTCCAACATATGCTAGATCGTAGTGTTAAAGTTAATGAATGTGCTATAATGATAATTGCATTTAACAAGGATATAGAAAGGTAACACAGAATAAAGCGCACCACAAAATTTTCCAAGCCCAAAGCTCAAAAATTCATGATTCATTTAGCTGCATGAGTAATCTCACTGATTAACTGTCTGTATTCATATATTTTCAGTATAAAGATTATATTAATATAACCTAAACATGAATGTAAAGACCAAATAACTTCTAGCAGATTTTGCATAATGATGCACTACAACCATGTACAATAGTAAAACTGAACATTTGAGCAATATAATATATGAGTATGTAATATGTAGATAGCTGGAAATGTAATGTATTTAGTAAACATATGACCAGATTCGATGTTTGTAGTAACACCAATGTAACAACAAGGGAACAAAGTAATACGCATTACTCAGGAAATAATTACTAATAGCTATATGACTTGAATCGGTTTACTAATACACAAAATTAAAATACTTACTTGGGAAAATAAAGTAGTATGCATTATTTTTTATCTAATGATATCTACCTTCTTTAGTCGAGAATAATAAGCATACCATAGTTAGATGTTTTACTTGGTGCCAGCAGTATCGTGAACTGTTACATCATTAGAGGTTTGGCTTCAATGCATGTGCAGCTGAAATATAAATAGAAGATTGACTGTAAAGTTCATTTGGAGAAGTTTCTTTGCATTGATTGGCTTCCTAAGTCTTAAGATTTCTTCCGCTAGCCCATACTGCAAAGGTGTATGAGAATTACTTTATGTGCATCTTAGTTTCACCAATATATTATCACTAAAGTATATTTGGAGAAATCGCAATAAAAGGCTGAGTAGAAAGAGATATTGCTAAAACTGTCCCAAGATTGTATATTGCTCGATGAAAATCAAACTAGAACTGTATTACAGCACGAAACTGCCAAATAAGTCACCAACTACTTGAGATCGAACAACTACTTGTTTATTTTTCAAAATTGAGATATGCATCTGTCACTAAACAGTAATCAATCTTTCGAAATAGGTAAAAGTAACTGGGTCGTGCTGCTAGGTAGTTGCTCTATCCAAAAAAAAAAATTGAGAAAAATAAGTCAAGATCAAAGTCCTAAATAGAAAAAGCTTATGGGTGGTTGTTGCTACTTGTATATATGTACTGATAAAACAAATGTGAATTTTTTGTTTTTCACAGAGCAGGTAATGCAGAATCATACATTATGTCCTCGATTACTTGTTGATTGCTTTATTATTAAGAGCTCCTAAAGAACAAAAGAACAACACTATAATATCACAGAGTTGACTACCTAACTAACTACTACATTAAATCTTCTAAACTATAGAGGTTATATCTTATATGTTACTTAAACACTGTATTATAATCTCACTTTTCAGTCAACAATGCACTTAACAAAACACACATGCACATCTGCACACAAACAATTAACTACTACTATGCTCAATGAAATCTACAACATAATAGAGTTGGTGCATATGTACCTCCTCTTACATTCATTAATACTCTCACCAATACTTAGTTGTTATTAACCATTTCTTCTTACCAGTAATACTCTTAAATCCAAATGAAACTCTAGCTCCAAAATTCCCAAATTAACTCCATCTCGAGAATTCCCAGATCCAAATAAAAAAATATAAGTTCAATACAAATTGGCTGTCTATATGGTTCAACTAAAAAACTAAAAACTAGGGTTAACAATAAAAAACTCACCAGTTTTGACGAGTTTAGAGTTTTGACGCTGGTAGAACATCCAGCAAGCGAGATGCTTTATTGAAATTTGAGGCGCGGGATGAAAGGAAGATGCGGCTTTTAGTGCAGGCGAATTGAAATAAAAATTGATAGGAAGGAAAATGAAATTTGACAAAGAGGGAAATGGATCGGATTTTCAATTGATGCGGCCGAAATTAGTAGGACTGGAGGGAAGCAAAATAATCTCCTAACTTAGTTTATCTCAGCGTTTTTGGCTTTAAAATCATTTATTAATATAAAAAAAATTTACAACAACGAGAAGATAAGTTGTCTTTTGCTATTATAGATAACCACTTTTCTTGTAGTGTGTACGCTTCCCTTTTAGATACTAACATTCTCTACAGGGAGTATCTATAGTTAAAACCTACCGGAGAGGACACCTGGTACTTGTTTTAGTTGAAAAGGAGAGCCAATATTTCGCCAACTCAATATTTCTTGAAAGCTTCGCCCAACACCAAGTTCTTCAGTGGGAAATGGCTTATGTTGACTATGTATAAGCACGATTGGTTCTTCGTACGTTGTCCTCCTGGGTTTACGAGGAGATGATTGAAAGGAAGTAAGCACACCCCTTTACTTCTAGCTTGAAACTTGTGGGTTTGGTAGCTTAAATTTAACATTGTTCTTGTATGACAGGAAATCATGAGGCGCCTACAAACATTGTGTATTAACAATGTCTTGAGACTTTGATGGCCATTCTAGCAGAGTCATGTTCCACCGTGAGCGTTCTAGACTGGGACCGACTTCATTGTGTAGGTCTACTTCCTGACGATCAAGCAATAATTAGACCAACCGTCACTAAAGGTGGAAAGAAAGTGGAGACCAGGAAAGAAGCAGGCTCTTCGAGCCATAAGAGGGAGGCGTCCCCTGTCAGGTCTAAGCCGCACAAGGCAGCGAAAATTCATGAGAAGGCTGGTAGGGCCGACATCGGCGATGAGGAGGAACTTGCTAGGGACGACGGCCCATAGATCACTCATGTTCTGCCTACGACGGATGAGGCAAGGATAGAAACAACTACTAGGCCATAGTCTCCAGTAACTCCCTATGATACCGCCATCTCGCTTGAGAAAGAGGGTCAGTTTGATGAGCTTAATATGCTCCCACTAGAAGTGTTTTCCTATCCTAGTGCCACAAGTGTGGAGTAACTAGCTTTGGCTGCGGGGGAGATCACCCCTTCGAGCGGGATGCTATCTGCTCTGTTGAGATAACACTTAAGATACACACTCATAAACACTGCATGACACAACATTTGTATGCGTACACAAGGTGCTTTAGTTTAAACATGGATCTGTTCTTTTATAGGTAACATGACTCGAGGAAGAGAAGGATATGGGTATAGGAGTCATCGACCGTCTAAGGGCGGTTTCATTTTGGACTTTATGAGGAGTGCCAGTTCAGTTGATGAGAACCCGTCTCCCCGTGATCTAGTAGCGAATACCATCATAGAAAGCGATCTTGGCGGTCTCCAACTCCTCCACTCCCCATTCGGACATCTAGGGAAGACTCCAGGTTTGACGTAATGAGTACCAGACACTCCTTATCTACGGTTACCACTCATATTGTGCCTTTGGCTCCTTCCAATGCTCCTCGAGGAATGGAGGTGGAGAATAGTCATCGGAGGAAGAAGGAGGTGGCAAAGAGGAAAAAGAAGGATCTAGCTGTTCGTAGGACCCGAGGGCTTACTATTAAGGAGAGAAAAATCCTCGTCGAAGCAAAAATTCCCTGATCACTACTTCGACGAAATAATGTTCCTTCCTGATATCAACCTGATTCCCTGTGTAGACGATAAAGAGGTGTGGATGATGGTGAGGGCTGCATATTTCCAAGTTAGAGAGTTTAAAAAGTACTCCGTGAATCTTTCAATTTGATTAGGAAGATGAATGTGGAGATCCAGAGTCAACGGCTGACCATTGATGCTGAGCGGACCACCGTCTGCAATCAAGAGAAAGAGATAGGTATGGCTGGTTATTGTGTTGCTACCATTTCTTTTCTCATAGTAACTTACTTAAATGTTAATCACTTGCCATTGAAACATCGAAGCTGATGGAGAAACACGAGAAGCTGGAGAGGGAAAGGACACATGCTGCTGAAACCTTCAAGAACTCCATGGCTACAGTGATGACCGAGAATGTTTTCCTACAGTAGCAAAATTATGATTTGATAGAGGTGAATATCCACTTATCCAAAAAGAACGAAAACTTACACTAACTCAAAAAAGAAAATGATGGCTTGGTAGAGGCTGAAAACTGAGAAGAGGGGATCATGGTTTGTAGAGGGAGAATGAAGAGTTGAGGACGCAGCTTAAGGTGGCTAAGGAGGAGAAAGAGAAAGACGAAGCCAGTAACAGTGACTATCTGAGCTCGTTCGAAGGTCTAAAGGCCAAGAACCAAAGAGAGGTGGATAGGCTTAGGGAAGAAATCGAGGAGACCGACACTAGGGTGGAGGAATCACTGGAGGAGCCTATCGGAAGAATATATGTCAAGGCGTTAAGGTTCCGCAGAATTTTGTAGGTTAATGGTTATCCCAAGAGATGGCTCAGACATGGGAGAGGTTAGTGTTAAGACAGGTTGCGACAGTGGATGGGAATAAACTCATGGGGGAGCTCTTGACTGAGGATGGGCCTAAGAAGCTAGAGGAAGGGAGAAGATTACTGCAGGACGATGCCAACTAGGAGAGGTTGGCGAAGCATGCTGCCAAAATGGGAAATTTCGTGCCGACTAAGAATGTGATAGTCGCTCATGAATTTGCAGAGGGAATCTCTTCCAGGCAACTAGTTTCGTTATCAACTACGGCTAGCGGCCCCACCACCGCAGCTCATGTTTCGGCTCAGTATGACCGCGCACATCCAAAGCTGGGACTAACGGGATCCACTTTTATTGTGACAACGAGCACACTTCATGAAGGTAAACTTACATTACCGTGAATACCCGAAGAGGATGAGAGCATTAAATCCTCCGAAACTAAATAGTTGCGTTTTTCGTTGTGCATCCTCTCTTAGAGTGGAAACTACACCAGGCTTTGACCCCGTGCTTCCTCAAATATCCGAGTCTGTATTGGGATTAAAAAAGGATCAGTTTGGGGTGATAAGAGAGCATGTTGATACGTTCTCATATGTGTGCTTGGAGTCCAGCATTTATAAGAATCTCCTTGTGGATGGAGAGGTTGTAGATGGCCAGAATGCTCAGGTGACGGGTGAACTACATGCGAGTACTCCCACCATGTATGACTTGGTGCAGTCACAGAAAGATCAGATGCTGGTGAAGTTTGAGGAGCAAGAGGAGAAGAGGAGGTCAGATAAGGCTGCCCTACTGGAGGCTCAGGTTGTGACAGCCGCCCCGTACCATCAGACATTTCCCCGAAATGCGCCGTGCCAATGCCCGACTAGCACGAGATGATTCCTTAAAGACCTGTAGTATATCTCACATGCATGGAATAAAATATAATAATAACATAACTTGATATAAAACAGGCGAGATAGTACATAAGCTAAAAACTAAACCATATCCATCAGAGTAGCGGAATTCATAAGACAACTTCATCCAATTATTACAACTTCAAAATACTGTCTTGTTCGATGACGAATATTCTATGAATTAGGATATCTTCGCGAAATGTAATAAACCGCAAGCACATGGCCTACACTAGTAGTACGTTAGCAAATACGAGTCGATCCACAGGAAAGAATAATTTTAAATTCTATTCAATCAAATTAAACCAAACTTTGAAATATGTTAACTAAAATTTAACAAAATTAATGACCAAGTTGAGAATACAACTATTGGTTAAGAGCAATTCAAAGGTGATTTCACTCTCTAGATCACATATATCAACATGATGAAGTTATGATCTCTTTTTGTTTAGTCATAAGTGAGGTTTAATATTGTGTTTATCATAAGTATGACATATTTATGCTATTAATTAGCATAACATAAGTCATCAAACTAGAGCACAAATCTATTTCACTATTCAATTATCATGAAAAAGACAACAAGTTGAAAGCAATATCAATTTTAAGAATACTCTATTTACTATTAGTTAGTAATATAGAATATCAACTATTGATTAACACTTCCTATTTTTGCAAAAATCATATATAGATTAAAAGGCAAATTTTGTTGTGTCATATTGTTAAGCATGATCAATCCTCTATTAATTAGAAGCATAGATCATCAAAACCAAACATGATTAACAAAATACACTAAACATCCATTCTTTAATAAGCACAAATAGAGATCATGAAAAAAAATAAGCTATGTTGAATCTATGTGATTTGAGAGCTTCATCACTGTAACAACCCGTATTTTCAATAACCTGTTATAACATAAATGGAGGCAGAATTAAATTGTAAAATCTGAATCAATGGAAACGGGCTATGCCATTGCATTCGTCTCGGAAAAATACGCGAAATAGAGTCCGAGTTTTCGAAAATCGGAGTCCGTATGACCAAGATAAGGCCTCGCGAAGTTTCACGAAAAATTCCCAAATTAAAGTATACTTAATTAAGTGAAATGGGTTGCGCAGAGAAATATATATATTGATATATATATATATATATATGTATAATTGAAAATTAAATAAATAAATATGCAAAAATGTTCAAAACAGCGAATTGGGAGAGGGGAATAACCGAACCGGCCGATTTTTGAGGTCGACCCGAGCTCGCTGGGTCGACTAGGGGTTAATCCAGGGTGTTTGGCTGTCAACCCGTGGGCCGATTCGCTCAAATGCAGATTTTGCATTTGGATGGTTCTCATGGTTCATCTTTAATCTAAAGGCCCTAGATGGTTCCTACACTTGACTTCTTCCCCAAGACATGCTTTGATGGCTTGGATTGAATCTAGGTTTAATCCTATAGCCTAAAACACTTGCCTAATCTATAAATAAGACCCTAACCTATCCTAAATCCTCATTATTCATTCATGCAACTAAACTATGGCAAAATTGCTACTCTCATGGCCTCCACTCAACTATCCTAGCCTCCACTTCATTTCTATGAGAGGTTTCATGATCATGAGAGTATTAGAGAGTCCCTATGTTAGTATGAGAGCTTCTCAAGTTGATTTCAAGGCAAAAGCTTTGATCTTTGTTCATAAAGATGGTATTTTTGTTGATTTGGAGTGTTCATCTTTGGGTTTTTGGGTGATGGCATGCATAGGCTTCATCACAAGCTTTAGATTAATCGATTTAGGCCTTCATAGCAATGTAAGCCCTTTCCCTACTCTTAGATATTAACTATGAAGTTAAATGTTCATGTTGCAAGTTTGGGTTTGATCATTGAGTATGATACATGCTATCATGTTATGCAAGTTTATGAAGTCATTATCTTGATCTTATGAGCTAAAAGCCACAACCTTTATGTTGAAATGTTGCATTATGCAACATGAGAATCTTCATGATCATTATGTCAACTTGCATATGAAGTCATAATCCGTATATGATGATATATGCGAGTTTCTAGCCATCATTCCATGTCTTTTGTCACCATGATTCGCTTATGTGCCAAGTTTGGGTTTATGCATGTTTTTGAGGCTTAAGAATGTAACATGCAAGCTAATGAACACATTTGTGCCTCATTTGCCACCATGATTAACTTGTGGCTTAATACCCATTTTTGTCATTCCTTTGCCAAGTCTCTTCTTTTAATCCATTACGTTGTTGCGAACGTATATGCGAGTTTAAAAGCATTGGGTTATGTTATGGGTAATTTCTAATGACATGAAAATACAACTTGAAAACATGGCTTGAAATATAACATGGAAGATGACATGTAAGTATGCATAAAAACATAAGCTTGGGAATTTACCTATTAAGTTAGGTCTACCCTTTGGGAATTTACCTATTAAGTTAGGTCTACCCAAATGCTTGAAAAACTTGTAACATGTTTTGGAAACATGATGGACGTGACACTTAGATAATATAAGTGTGGCCAACTCGAGGTTGGGTTGAGTTTGCAACGTAAAACTACCCGGAACCGACCGGCCTAACTAGTAGTTGCAAACAATAGGACCCAATGTGAGAAGTTGGTCATGTTGTGCTTGAACCCGAGGTTAGACCAAGTTGTGGTGTAAAGCTACCCGGAACCGACCAGCTTAACTAGTAACCACAACAAAGTCTAATGTGAGAGGTTGGGGTGCATTAAGTAATTAATGCCACATGATAGGGTTAAGTTAATTTGATTAATGACTCTTAACCAAATATGACATTGGTAAATGGGTTAAGTTAATTTGTTAGGCTAATGATACTTAACAAAACATGACAAGGTTGGGTAGGTTAAGTGATTTGATTTGCCTAATGACGCTTAACCATTTTTATACGACTAGTGGACGGGGATTAAGTTAACCAACACTTAATCAATCCAACATGATAATTTGGCAAGGTTAAGTAAGTTTTCTTAAGGACACTTAACCATACAAGATGATTAGGGGATGGGGTTAAGTAATTTACACTTAACTAATCCGACACGGTAATTAGATGGGGTTAAGTAATCCACACTTAACTAATCTAAACACGGTAATTCGATGGGGTTAAGTTAAACACTTAACCAATTATACATGATGATTTGATGGGGTTAAGTAACTTACACTTAACCAATCTAATACGCGGACCGGATAAGGTTAAGTCACAAGACCTTTTTAGAATATACTTAACCATTGTAGTACGATTAGAGGATGGGGTTAAGCCAACCTATACTTAACCAATCCGATTCGATAATTTGATGGGATTAAGATAATCTATGCTTAATCGATCTAGCAAGATAATCCGATAGGATTAAGGTAAGCTAGTACTTGACCAATTTGACTTGATAAGGTTAAGTCATGAGCCTCTGGGTACACTTAACCAACTTGTGGGACTAAGTCTTGAACTTAAATACTTAGCCAATCTTTGACGTGATTCGTGGGCGGGTTAAGTCATGGACTTGAATGATAACACTTAACCCAATAGACAAACCCTAGCTAGAAGAACTAGGTAGAAAACCGTGGTTAATCAAGGATAACGGGAAAGGAAGCTAAGTGGTAAACCATAGTTAAGGGTAACTAAGTAATAATTCTTAGCTAAGGACATAGGACTAATTCTCAAAACGATGAGTAACCTGATACGGTAGGTCATCGCTTAGTATACAAGGGGGAGCAAGTTATCTGACTTGGATAAAAGATCCAGCGCACTGGGTGCCGAAGTGGAAGCTTCGGGGGACGTGAGGATATTCTTGGGATCCCTCTGTGGGCTGCCAGGTAATTATACTAGGCCCATGAGAGGTTAAGGTCTGCGTTAGAAGGACCAAGAGTATGCCTTGGTTGCTATGCGAGCAACCTAAATACTGGGATGGATTAGCGTGGAGTCGACGATTCTTGTTTTTGCCCTGGATAGCGCATCGCCGACTACCTACCATCTTTAGTCAATCGTATACGTGCGGAAAGGCAGGGAACCCCCAACAGACCATGTGCTTGCTATCGAGTCATGGGTGAGGTTGGCCCATAGGAAAGTGGGCTATAGTGGGGCTGTGGAGTGGTTCTTATACATGATTTTTCTTGGATTGCCTTTCAGTAGTTGAGGGAGGGGTCACGTGGGACCATAGCCACGGGTACAAAAACAGACCTTGATATCTGCATCGGCAGACAATTTAAAGCTCCCGACCGAGTTCCGTATTTCTTGATTTGCCCTGGCACGGAACTCGGATGGCACATTGGGGAACATGTGCATCTAGACATGGAAAACGATTCACGATACATACGTGGGATCAAGGGCGCGGTTGACGGGTGGCGTAATCCCTAGTGGTCCTAGGTGGCCAAAACCCAAACCGAGACACGGAAATGTTCATTAGGTAGCATAATCCCTAGCGGTCCTAGGTGGCATAAATCCTAAGTGGATGCACGATAGTTCATGGTAAGGAAACACAACTAGATCAAGGGTTGCAGTCTAAAACAACTTCAAGGATAAACCGTTTACATGGGAAAGCCCGTACAGCCTACGGCAAAGGACTGAACTTATACATGGAAAGAAACATATGAGTTGAGTAACCTATATATGCGGCATATTATGTTGACATGGACCATTACACGACTTTTGAGTAAGGGTCATTCACGGATAACACGTAATACAGTTGGGGTACTAGTACGGTAGGTGCAGAGCGGATATACAGGATAGATGCCATGGGACGTTATACGCGATAGATATCTTGGGATATTATACTTGATAGAAACCTGACAATGTGATACCTTGTTTTATCTTGACATCGTAGTTTATCACGACACCCTAGTGTATCTGAGTTCAGTAGTTCATCCTGTTATTTTGATTTAGCTTATCTATCTTGTTATCATGCTTATGTTCATCTCAGTTTCTCATGTCAGTTAACTTTACTAGTTTTTATACTAATAGTAGATAGGGCTTACTCAGTCTTTTTGACTGACCCGTTTTGTTTTGCCTCTTTTCTTCCGTTTCCCCCCAGGTTACAGGGAGGAAACACTGCTGTTTAGTTCGGACTTCTTCTGCTTGAAGGTCATCATGGATGGCTTGGACTTTTCCTAGCTATGGCTACTTTACTGTTTTTACTTGGGGAATAATTTATGAAAATGTCTTTATGCTTCTTTACTATTGCAAGACAGGTTTTGATGTACTCTGATGTAAAAGGCTTTAGACCTTATTTATTCATGTTATGAAAGTTTGATTTTACTTCCGCTATTTTTATATGTTCTGTCTTGTGATATTTCTGTGCATGTTTACCAATAATGCCCCTCTAAAGCTAGTGCATTCCTTTGCGAGTGACCCTAGCGGAGGCGGGGTGTTACATTTGGTATCAGAGCAGAAGGTTACCAGACTGGGCAAAAGTTTTTAAAGACCTTCTAAAAATTATTTGAAAATCGTTTACAAAGAAGCATTTTTCAAGAAAATTTTCTTTTAAAAGAAAAAGGCTATTCCCCAAAGGCCATTAGCACTATCCTCGTTTCCTTAATTGAATCTCTTTTTCCTTCTTTCTTCCATCTGTAGTCACAGTGGTTTTAACTGCGACTAGTCTTTTCTATCTACAAAAGTGTTTTGCATGCGATGGAGGTGGTTCTCGAGAGACCAGTGGCCGCGTTATAAGGAAGGATAGTGAGAAAGAGGATAAAGGATACGAGCTTAAGGATGAGCAACTTGTTGGTATGGCTTAGTCCTGAAAGGAGGGAGAAAGATGAACAACGAAACCCATGACGAGAGAGTACCTTTGGCATGGTAAAACGGGGTGAATAGTTAAGTATTATGGGACAAGGACAAGATCATCGGGAGGGTAATAGTATGCTCTCATTTCTAGGGTACCTCGGAAGGAGGGTAACGATCTTGTTCAAGGTTTAGCTCTTCTTCTCTATCATCCCGTTAGGACTTTATCTTGATCATCGTATCATTTAAGTCTGCTTCGATAGTTGAGTCTCTACACCTTAAGTACTAGCGTAATAGAGAATCCCATTTTTGTCTCAAAGTCCTATTGGAGAATCAGTCCATTTATTCATGGCTTGTTTGGATTTGAGAATGTCTATGTCAAGTGTTGAGCTTGGAAATAATGCTTATAATTATAAGCTATGGATGGATTCTAAGGATGAAGTGGTTATCCAGTAAGGGGTGCCACTCTCGGTTTTGATAGGAGGGTAGTTAGATTCTTGACTAGCCTTGGTAATGCCCTCGAAGTATCGGGTAACCTTTTTGAGATTCTGTCATGACTAGTTACTTAGAATCCCTTGATGCCTTTATTGGAAATTTGAAGCCCGATCGAGTGGTGTTCGCCAATAAAACGGATGGTTTACTTCATTTATGCATGGGTTATAGAGATCACCCTAGTAAGTGCGCATGATAACCTGATTGACAACTGTTTACTTTCAATAGAAAGATCTTCTACATGGAATGCCTTATAGTATATAAACGAGATCCAAGATCCACTAGTGAATTTTGGAAAGCTTGCATGAGATCATGAGTACGCAGTCATGTTTCCGTCAAGTATTCTAGGAAAAGGATAAGTGCAAGTGGAACGAGAGGCGACGAAGAAATGAGTTCCAGCTCATGTTATGGAAACAGGAATAAGAAGCTACAAAATCGCGAAGTTAAAAGACGACTTTGATGGTCAAAGACTAGATACGCGCATGATATCTCTTTTTGGGAGTATATCCTTGATCCCTGTTTTCTGTAGAGCTTACTTGTAGGCTATCTTTTGTGGACATCCTCTCGGTCCTATTCTCCGTTACAAACCCTGTAAGGAGTTTGTCCTGTTTATCTTCTCGACCCTGTTTCAGGGAATTCTAGGTAGAACCCTATGGATGTAAACATGTATTTGAAACATGTTATGATTGATATGGTTGCAAGTGGTTGCAAGTGGTTGCTCGTGGATGCGCGAATACACATTAGATACTAGCTCGACTCGGTCACATTTCATATTGCATATGCACGAGTATTTATACTTGTTTACGGATGAAATCGAATGTATTATCATGCGGTTGTTGCATATGAATGAATGATTGTGCACGCATATAGTATCTATATGACTAGGACTATTTGCATACATGTTGGATTCATGGCACTATACATATTTTGCATTAGAAAGATTATTCAGGCCTGATCATTAGCATTAGCTAAGGAACATGTACACACACGTTTTGCATATATTCATACAGCATTAGAAATCATCTAAGGACAATGGTTGCTTGTGGATGATGTTTTGAGTAGATGGATGATGGATGGTAGGATATGTTCTTCCTAACTTGGAGATTTCGGGGACGAAATCTTAAAAGGTGGGGAGAATGTAACAACCCGTATTTTCAATAACCTGTTATAACATAAATGGAGGCAGAATTAAATTGTAAAATCTGAATCAAGGGAAACGGGCTATGCCATTGCGTTCGTCTCGGAAAAATACGCGAAATAGAGTCCGAGTTTTCGAAAATCGGAGTCCGTATGACCAAGATATGGCCTCGCGAAGTTTCACGAAAAATTCCCAAATTAAAGTATACTTAATTAAGTGAAATGGGTTGCGCAGAGAAATATATATATATTGATATATATATATATATATATGTATAATTGAAAATTAATTAAATAAATATGCAAAAATGTTCAAAACAGCGAATTGGGAGAGGGGAATAACCGAACCGGCCCATTTTTGAGGTCGACCCGAGCGCGCTAGGTCGACTAGGGGTTAATCCAGGGTGTTTGGCTGTCAACCCGTGGGCCGATTCGCTCAAATGCAGATTTTGCATTTGGATGGTTCTCATGGTTCATCTTTAATCTAAAGGCCCTAGATGGTTCCTACACTTGACTTCTTCCCCAAGACATGCTTTGATGGCTTGGATTGAATCTAGGTTTAATCCTATGGCCTAAAACACTTGCCTAATCTATAAATAAGACCCTAACCTATCCTAAATCCTCATTATTCATTCATGCAACTAAACTATGGCAAAATTGCTACTCTCATGGCCTCCACTCAACTATCCTAGCCTCCACTTCATTTCTATGAGAGGTTTCATGATCATGAGAGTATTAGAGAGTCCCTATGTTAGTATGAGAGCTTCTCAAGTTGATTTCAAAGCAAAAGCTTTGATCTTTGTTCATAAAGATGGTATTTTTGTTGATTTGAAGTGTTCATCTTTGGGTTTTTGGGTGATGGCATGCATAGGCTTCATCACAAGCTTTAGATTAATCGATTTAGGCCTTCATAGCAATGTAAGCCCTTTCCCTACTCTTAGATATTAACTATGAAGTTAAATGTTCATGTTGCAAGTTTGGGTTTGATCATTGAGTATGATACATGCTATCATGTTATGCAAGTTTATGAAGTCATTATCTTGATCTTATGAGCTAAAAGCCACAACCTTTATGTTGAAATGTTGCATTATGCAACATGAGAATCTTCATGATCATTATGTCAACTTGCATATGAAGTCATAATCCGTATATGATGATATATGCGAGTTTCTAGCCATCATTCCATGTCTTTTGTCACCATGATTCGCTTATGTGCCAAGTTTGGGTTTATGCATGTTTTTGAGGCTTAAGAATGTAACATGCAAGCTAATGAACACATTTGTGCCTCATTTGCCACCATGATTAACTTGTGGCTTAATACCCATTTTTGTCATTCCTTTGCCAAGTCTCTTCTTTTAATCCATTACGTTGTTGCGAACGTATATGCGAGTTTAAAAGCATTGGGTTATGTTATGGGTAATTTCTAATGACATGAAAATACAACTTGAAAACATGGCTTGAAATATAACATGGAAGATGACATGTAAGTATGCATAAAAACATAAGCTTGGCAATTTACCTATTAAGTTAGGTCTACCCTTTGGGAATTTACCTATTAAGTTAGGTCTACCCAAATGCTTGAAAAACTTGTAACATGTTTTGGAAACATGATGGACATAACACTTAGATAATATAAGTGTGGCCAACTCGAGGTTGGGTTGAGTTTGCAACGTAAAACTACCCGGAACCGACCGGCCTAACTAGTAGTTGCAAACAATAGGACCCAATGTGAGAAGTTGGTCATGTTGTGCTTGAACCCGAGGTTAGACCAAGTTGTGTGTAAAGCTACCCGGAACCGACCGGCTTAACTAGTAACCACAACAAAGTCTAATGTGAGAGGTTGGGGTGCATTAAGTAATTAATGCCACATGATAGGGTTAAGTTAATTTGATTAATGACTCTTAACCAAATATGACATGGGTAAATGGGTTAAGTAAATTTGTTAGGCTAATGATACTTAACAAAACATGACAAGGTTGGGTAGGTTAAGTGATTTGATTTGCCTAATGACGCTTAACCATTTTTATACAACTAGTGGACGGGGATTAAGTTAACCAACACTTAATCAATCCAACATGATAATTTGGCAAGGTTAAGTAAGTTTTCTTAATGACACTTAACCATACAAGATGATTAGGGGATGGGGTTAAGTAATTTACACTTAACTAATCCGACACGGTAATTAGATGGGGTTAAGTAATCCACACTTAACTAATCTAAACACGGTAATTCGATGGGGTTAAGTTAAACACTTAACCAATTATACATGATGATTTGATGGGGTTAAGTAACTTACACTTAACCAATCTAATACGCGGACCGGATAAGGTTAAGTCACAAGACCTTTTTAGAATATACTTAACCATTGTAGTACGATTAGAGGATGGGGTTAAGCCAACCTATACTTAACCAATCCGACTCAATAATTTGATGGGATTAAGATAATCTATGCTTAATCGATCTAGCAAGATAATCCGATAGGATTAAGGTAAGCTAGTACTTGACCAATTTGACTTGATAAGGTTAAGTCATGAGCCTCTGGGTACACTTAACCAACTTGTGGGACTAAGTCTTGAACTTAAATACTTAGCCAATCTTTGACGTGATTCGTGGGCGGGTTAAGTCATGGACTTGAATGATAACACTTAACCCAATAGACAAACCCTAGCTAGAAGAACTAGGTAGAAAACCGTGGTTAATCAAGGATAACGGGAAAGGAAGCTAAGTGGTAAACCTTAGTTAAGGGTAACTAAGTAATAATTCTTAGCTAAGGACATAGGACTAATTCTCAAAACGATGAGTAACCTGATATGGTAGGTCATCGCTTAGTATACAAGGGGGAGCAAGTTATCTGACTTGGATAAAAGCTCCAGCGCACTGGGTGCCGAAGTGGAAGCTTCGGGGGACGTGAGGATATTCTTGGGATCCCTCTGTGGGCTGCCAGGTAATTATACTAGGCCCATGAGAGGTTAAGGTCCGCGTTAGAAGGACCAAGAGTATGCCTTGGTTGCTATGCGAGCAACCTAAAGACTGGGATGGATTAGCGTGGAGTCGACGATTCTTGTTTTTGCCCTGGATAGCGCATCGCCGACTACCTACCATCTTTAGTCAATCGTATACGTGCGGAAAGGAAGGGAACCCCCAACAGACCATGTGCTTGCTATCGAGTCATGGGTGAGGTTGGCCCGTAGGAAAGTGGGCTATAGTGGGGCCGTGGAGTGGTTCTTATACATGATTTTTCTTGGATTGCCTTTCAGTAGTTGAGGGAGGGGTCACGTGGGACCATAGCCACGGGTACAAAAACAGACCTTGATATCTGCATCGGCAGACAATTTAAAGCTCCCGACCGAGTTCCGTATTTCTTGATTTGCCCTGGCACGGAACTCGGATGGCACATTGGGGAACATGTGCATCTAGACATGGAAAACGATTCACGATACATACGTGGGATCAAGGGCGCGGTTGACGGGTGGCGTAATCCCTAGTGGTCCTAGGTGGCCAAAACCCAAACCGAGACACGAAAAAGTTCATTAGGTAGCATAATCCCTAGCGGTCCTAGGTGGCATAAATCCTAAGTGGACGCGCGATAGTTCATGGTAAGGAAACACAACTAGATCAAGGGTTGCAGTCCAAAAC
Organism: Allium sativum; assembly: GCA_030737875.1. Lineage (NCBI taxonomy): Eukaryota > Viridiplantae > Streptophyta > Magnoliopsida > Asparagales > Amaryllidaceae > Allium > Allium sativum. Next base: position 24,968 of record JASFAX010002101.1, read on the forward strand.
AACTTCAAGGATAAACCGTTTACATGGGAAAGCCCGTACAGCCTACGGCAAAGGACTGAACTTCTACATGGAAAGAAACATATGAGTTGAGTAACCTATATATGCGGCATATTAGGTTGACATGGACCATTACACGAATTTTGAGTAAGGGTCATTCACGGATAACACGTAATACAGTTGGGGTACTAGTACGGTAGGTGCAGAGCGGATATACAGGATAGATGCCATGGGACGTTATACGCGATAGATATCTTGGGATATTATACTTGATAGAAACCTGACAATGTGATACCTTGTTTTATCTTGACATCGTAGTTTATCACGACACCCTAGTGTATCTGAGTTCAGTAGTTCATCCTGTTATTTTGATTTAGCTTATCTATCTTGTTATCATGCTTATGTTCATCTCAGTTTCTCATGTCAGTTAACTTTACTAGTTTTTATACTAATAGTAGATAGGGCTTACTCAGTCTTTTTGACTGACCCGTTTTGTTTCGCCTCTTTTCTTCCGTTTCCCCCCAGGTTACAGGGAGGAAACACTGCTGTTTAGTTCGGACTTCTTCTGCTTGAAGGTCATCATGGATGGCTTGGACTTTTCCTAGCTATGGCTACTTTACTGTTTTTACTTGGGGAATAATTTATGAAAATGTCTTTATGCTTCTTTACTATTGCAAGACAGGTTTTGATGTACTCTGATGTAAAAGGCTTTAGACCTTATTTATTCATGTTATGAAAGTTTGATTTTACTTCCGCTATTTTTATATGTTCTGTCTTGTGATATTTCTGTGCATGTTTACCAATAATGCCCCTCTAAAGCTAATGCATTCCTTTGCGAGTGACCCTAGCGGAGGCGGGGTGTTACAATCACCCCTAAACTATAGGGGTTTAGCTCTTCATTTGTGTGATTATTTCAACACAAATAGATTTCAACATTAAAGAACAACAAAAACAAAGAGTAAATAATTAAGAAAAGAAATTAACTACTAACTAATTGCATAAAATAAAATTATACTACTTGTAGAAAAGAAAATCTAAACTATTAACATAAAGTAGAGCATAGCAATTAAAAAAACATGAGAGGGACATATAAGAAATAGGCTTGGAAGCCATTTTTGTTTATTTGATCAATTACACTTTCATTTGCTAAAAAAAGATTCTGAAATACATGAAACAAAGGGGTATATATACATGATCAAAAAACCTTAATCACTTCCCTTAGGAAATCCCCAAAATGCCCATTCATGTAGCTTCTAATTGGCTACTATTGAGTCGTGTAGAATGCATGAGGCCTTTTTGTCTCAGTCTTTAATATGAAGCTTAAGAGAAAATGGGCTAATTGAAAGGTGTGGCCCTCCACTATCCATAAAATGAGTTAATTCTTTGCCTCATTTTATGAAAATGCATGCTTTCCCTCATCTCTTCGTGTGTATATATCCTTTTAGCTCCAAAATTCCTATAAGAGATAAACACATGGAAGAAGTAAAAGATTTTACAAATTAAAACATGCACAAGTGACCACTTTTTCCCAAAATAAGTGATGATTTTAAAAATATCTAAAGCATGGTTTGATCGTATAAAATACCTGAAAATGTTAATTTATTGAACTAAACAGGAATAAATATGTGAATATAAATGTGCATTTTACGTGCACATCAATTATCCCCACACTTGCCTTTTTATTCGTCCTCGAATAAAGGAAAAAAGTAAGCTAAATCCGTTTTCGTATGGAGCACGATTGCATTGACCGTGTGCAATGAGCCTTTAAACCTCTGGGTGTCCCCAGTAGGACGAGTGTTGTCTCATGAGGGTTTTTATCGAATACTACCCACAAAATCCAAAAGTTGAACGCAAAAAATATTTACAAAATGCAAGATTATAATTTTTTTGCAAGGCGAGTTCAGGCTTTTAAAGGAATATTTAGAAATGGTTAATTTACTTTTGAATATTACACGAATGAGTTAACACAAATTTGGGTCGTCACTATGAAATTTGAGTCCGTTACTAATCAAAACTTCAAACAAAAGTCATGTTATCATCACAAACTCCTCCAGCTTGGCCAGTTGTTTTGGTAGAAACATAGTGCAAATATGAAATGAATTCTATAATCGATACCAACAATCGTATAACGGCGTCTCAGCTACCTTTTTGTTAACAAGTTAGGTCGAATAAGTGAAGAGTGTGCTTGGATTTCAAGTGCTTACTTTCTCTTTATTACTAAATATTTACATTATTAGTATTTACAAACACCTAACCGAAAAGACCAAGGTATACCGCCCGTGAGAGTTTGGGACAGAGCTTGGCAGATTGTGCAGACCGGCGCTGACTTTGTCAACAAGATGTCGGTAATCCTTAGGTGTCCAACTCGTAAAATGAGACCAAGATATACCAACAATGACATTGTCAACAAGATGTCAGAAAGAGCCTGGCGGGTTTGCACACCAACGCGAGATGTACTAGCAATGTTGGATACCCTTGGATTATTAATATATACATACATTTTTTCCTCTTTTTTTTACATGAGGGAGAGTTAAGAGAGGATATCTTAACACAACTTAACTTAAAAGACCTAAAATGTTATCGCAAGTAGTTAAACTCAACCATTCATTTAATCGGATTACAATTCAGAAAACATTTCATACTCATCACCTACGAATTTCCTAATATACCAGTTACACCAAATTTGCTCATAATTCAAACTTTCCTTCCGTTATCTGTTAAGAGAAGTAAATCTCCAAATATTTTAATCAAACAACCAAAATTGTATGCTAACTTCATCATTTCTTATTTAAAAGTAAATAGTAATGCGAAATTCTTTTTTATTAAACAAGAAGGATAAAACATGCAAAAAGAAAAAGGAAACAATGCAAACTTAAACTATGCAAAACAGAATGAAAATGAATCTCCCCCACACTTGATTTCGACTGTGTCCCCACAGTCAATGCATGATACAATGAGTGAACGGAAGAGAAATATTTACATATTTACAAAGGAGGGTTAAACTTAACATTCTTACTTCACGTAGCATGGCTCATGAAGAATCATAAGCTCCTCCTCTTGATCAGTGGGTAGTTCCAAGAATGGTTTCAGACGTTGACCATTGACTTTGAATATGGATCCATCCCTCGGGTTTTCTATTTCAATAGAACCGTGTGGAAAAAAAGTTCGAACAACATATCGTCCAGTCCATCTCGATTTTAACTTCCCAGGGAATAAATGAAGTCGTGAGTCATATAGCAGAACTTTTTGGTTTGGCAAAAATGTTTTTCTTAGGACTGGCTTATCATGAAAAACATTGGTTTTTTCCTTCTAAATATTCGCGTTTTCGTATGCGTAATTCCTAATTTCTTCTAGCTCTTTGAGTTGCAATTTTCGGTTTTCGCCAGCTTGTTCAAGATCAAAGTTTAAGTTCTTTGTTGCCCAAAGCGCTTTATGTTCAAGTTCAACAGGTAAATGATAGGCTTTACCGTAAAACAATCAGAAAGGGGACATTCCAATATTAGTTTTAAAAGCAGTATGGTAAGCCCAAAGCGCGTCGGTCAGTTTTTGTGACCAATCTTTTCGGTTTTTGTTTATAGTTTTCTCTAAAATCTGTTTTATTTGACGATTTGATATTTCGACTTGACCACAAGTTTGCGGATGATAAGGAGTGGATAACTTGTGGGTTAATGAGTATTTCTTCATTAAGGACTCAAAAGATCGATTACAGAAATGCGTTCCATTGTTGCTTATTATTGTGCTGGGTATGCCGAACCTCGAAAAGATGTTCTCTTTTAGAAATTTCACAATAATTTTATGATTATTTGTTTTACATGGAACGGCTTCGAACCATTTCGAAATGTTGTCGACGGCGACAAGAATATAAAAGTTTACAAAGGAGTTTGGGATAGGTCCATAAATTCAATACCCCATACATCAAAGATTTCAACCGTAAGGATGGGGTTCAAAGGCATCATATTCCATCAAGAAATTTTCCTAGTATTTGGCAAAAATTGCAAGTTTTTCAGAATTTGAATGATTCTTTAAAGAGAGTAGGCCAATAAAAACCACATTGAAGCACCTTTTTAGCGGTTTTCCTAGGGCCAAAATATCCACCAAATGCATGATCGTGGCAAAATGAGAGAACACTCCTAATTTCGCTATCAGGAACGCATCGACGAATGATTTGGTCCGAACAATACTTAAACAAGTATGGGTCATCCCAGTAGAAGTATTTCACTTGGGAAAGAAATTTGTATTTATCTTGTATGGACCAAAATGAGGGGGTTTCCTTAGTGGCTAGATAGTTCACTATGTCGGCGAACCAAGGATCGATTGAAACAGAAAGAAGTTGTTCGTCAGGAAAGTTCTCAATGATAGGCAACGAAGATGGCGCGTTAGGAAGACGAGATAAGTGATCGGCTATGACATTATCGGATCCTTTTTTATCTTTGATTGTAAGATCAAATTTTTGAAGCAAAAGGATCCATCGAATTAAGCGTGACTTAGCATCCTTTTTAACAAAAAAGTACCGAAGAGAAGAATGGTTGGTGTAGACCATGACATGGAACCAATCAAGTAAGATCGAAACTTTTCGAATGCAGAAACGATAGCTAAAAGTTCTTTTTCGGTGGTCGTATAATTCAGTTGAGTTCAAGGCCATACTTGCGTAGTAAATCATGTGAATAATTGATGCGTTGTCCTAAGACAGCACCAACCGCGAAGTTAGAAGCGTCACACATGATTTCAGAAGGAAGTTCCCAATTGGGCGAATAGATTATTGGACCTGAAATGAGTTCTTTTTTAAGACGTTCAAAAGAAGCGACACATTCAGAGTTAAATTCGAATGAGATGTCTTTTCCTAAAAGAGTATTCAAAGGATGAGCAATTTTTCTAAAAACATTCACAAAGTTCCGTTAAAAACCAGCATGCCCAAGAAATGAACGAATGTCCTTAACACATTTTGGAATGGGTAGTTTTGAAATCACGTCAACTTTTGCTTTATCTACCTTAATGCCATTATTTGAAATTACATGTCCAAGGACAATGCCTTGTTTGACCATAAAGTAGCATTTTTTCCAATTCAACGTTAAGTGTTTTTCATTACATCGATTTAAAAGAAGTTCAAGATGATGTAAGCAAGAGGAAAAAGAATCACCAAAGATTAAAAAATCATTCATAAAGGTTTCAAGAAAGCGTTCGATCATATCGGAAAAAATTCCAACTGCACATCGTTGGAAAGTTGCAGGAGCATTGCAAAGACCGAAAGGCATACGTCGGTAAGCAAAGGTACCGAATGGACATGTGAAAGTCATTTTTTCTTGATCTTTGAGAGCAATTGGAATTTGGTTAAACCAGAATAACCATCAAGAAAGCAGTAGAATTCGTGGCCAGCTAAACGTTTGAGCATTTGATCAATGAAGGGAAGAGGAAAGTGGTCTTTACGCGTTGCAGCATTCAATTTTCGATAATCGATGCAAACACGCCAACCCGTCTGAGTATAAGTTGGAAGAAGTTCATTGTCACTAGCGACAATGGTGAGTCCGGACTTTTTAGGAACAACATGAATGGGGCTAACCCATAAGCTATTAGAAATGGGGTAAATGGTACCGTTGTCGAGAAGTTTAAGAATTTCTTCACGAACTACCATTTTCATCTTTGGGTTAAGCCTACGTTGTGCTTCACGAGTGGGTTTGGCTTGACCGGTTAAGTGAATACGATGTTGAACAATTGCAGGGCTAATTCCCTTGATGTCAGAAATGGACCAACCGATTGCATCTTTGTTTTTAGAAAGAGTCGTGAGAAGAGAAAGTTCTTGATCACAAGTTAAATTTGATGAAATTATGACAGGACAAGTTTCGTTATCACCTAAGTATACATACTTAAGGTGATCGGGAAGAGGTTTAAGATCTAATTTTGGCTTTTTTCGATCAAAGAACTTGGTTGAGATTTGCACTCAACCGAAAGTGATTCAAATGGAAGCGTGCGTTAAACCTCATTAGGACCGCCTTGGAACAATTTTTCATACTCGGCCTCATGCTTGTCATTAAGGTTAATCGATTCTTTTTCGGAGTTATCGTGAATGGCCTTAACTTCCAAAGTTTGGTTACATGATTCATTCGAATGACTTTCAAGATTGAAAATGTTAAGATCTAGAGTCATGTTTCCAAAAGAGGTTTTCATTGAACCATTGTGACAATTTATTAAAGCATTTGAAGTAGCCAAAAAGGGTTGACCTAAAATCAATGGAATTTGACTCATTGTATTATTGAGAGGTTAAGTTTCCAAAACAAAGAAATCGACAGGGTAGATGAATTGACCAACTTTGATGAGTACGTCCTCAGTTTCAACAACGGGTTTCTTAATTGAATGATCAACGACTTGAAGAATTATTTTTGTTGGTTTAAGTTCACCCAAACCAAGTTGTTGGTAAATAGTGAAGTGAAATTAGGATCAATTTACAGCGGAAGTCACCAAATTTAATCCTAATTTGTAATCGAAACCATGATAGAAATTAAAATTTCGTACCTTTCAGCTGTTCTTAAAGTCGAATCAAAATAGGATCTTGAGCTTGTTGAATCCAAGATCCAGATCAGATAGAATGTAGTGCTTGAAGTCGAGCACCTCTATAAGAAATCCACCGACGTTGCTCTCGAATCAAATCGAGGAAAGAGGAGGTAGTACTAGCTAAATTGGGGCTATATTGGATCTAGGGTTTTTGAGGATTTCGACAGTACAAATTATTAGAATAAGGTCGTACCCCTTCATTTATAATATTAAAACCGACAATGTCTCTAACCCTATGACCCATTCACCCTTATCTAAATAATAGAATTAGTCAAAAATCCTTATATTTAAATATCCTCATCCTTTTACAACGTATGTAAGTGTGACCCTATAGGTTGTTGTATCGTTGGCAACAATCTAAACATTTAGACCGTAAACAATGAGCGGCATCTAGTAACACATCATTGCTACCCAAGCTACAACAATATCAGTAATTCGATATGACCTTTGTGAATAGTGTATCAATATAATCTAATCCTTTTAACCAAAATATCCAGGATTAAACTAGAGGCATGGATCGTATCATTCTCGTTATAATTTAATCCTTTTTCTTGATCGATGAGTAGACTGTTTAAAACAAATCAATATTTGAGCACGGCAATGCATTTCACAGTCTCACTCAATCAAGAGGCCCATGGATATCACTACGAATATATCGTAGGGTTAAATTCCATCTAGATCATTCATAATTTTCATTCGATTCGAGATGTATCCAATAATCACCGTTATCATTACTCTGTTACGAAATAACTTTAGATGATATCAAAACACAAATATCTTCAAATAAAATTATAATGATTTTAGGTCTGAGGACCATTACATCACTGTCACTATGAGAATAACTTATGATACTATTAATTATATTCCATGGAGTTATCTCACGGTGGGTCAGCCCAATACGATATTCTCCAATACGTATTTATATCTTGACTTTAATATCACGTATATTAATGATCAATGAGATGTGATCATCAGTCAATCAATATACTAGTCTCAACGCTTTATTGTTGTCCTTTATAAACAATAAAACTCGACTAGGGACTTTTAAGAATTATAATACTTATCACATTATATAATCTCAAGTTCAGTCTTACTCGAACTATATAATTCCGTATTATTATTCTAAGGACTTCTATTATATTAATATTTATATTATGCAGTAAATATAATATAAAAGAATAATATTTTATTCCAAATAAAATAATAACATCAACAGGGTTATCAATCTCATCAAATGAATTGCCTCTAGGGCATAAACTCTAACAATCTCCCACTTGCACTAGAGTCAATCATTTACGTATCGTATACTTATGAAACTAGTGTAACTATTAAACTTCTGCTGCGACAGAGTTTAATTCAGTAGGTCTGCAACATTACAACTTTTGTAACTTTGCAGATATGTTTATTTCTTCTGTGAATAAATTCATATTATGTTTCTTAAAATATATGTTTGGATTGATGATGAGTTTAATGTTTTAGGCCTGAGCAACAGCCATATTGTTATCGCAATGTATATCATTCGATCAACAATGAATTAAGTTCAATCATGAACTTCTTAATCCAAACAGTTTTCTTTCTTAGAATCATTATTTATTCTTTGCTTCAAAGCTAAGATTATTTACAATAATTAATGTGTTATCAAATAACATTAGAATTATTGTGATACTCCCACTCAAATTCTTGTCTATACAAGATTCAATGGAATTTTGTGGTTTTCGAAACAATTCGATTTCTATTTCATTCCCATCGGTATCTTAGAGACTGGCTCTCTTTTAAATGGATACCAATTCGAGCAATAAACATTTTATTCTCTGAGGATTTATAGGAATAATATCCATTTGTTTCTTGTGGATATTACACAAAATAGTTATCTGATTTGGGTCTGATCTTATCAGTGGAAGGACGTTTAACAAACGCCTTACATCCCAAATCTTCGCATTAGACACACTAGGATATTTTCTTGTCCATATCTTATATGGCGTCTTTAGATCGTTTTAGTGGGATATAATACAATTGTTCTAAATTTAATTTATTGGAAGATCTACATGACTTATCATTAATCATATTTTATCTTATAAGGTACGATATCTCCTTTCAGACATGCCATTTCAATATGGTCTTCTAGATGGAGTAAGTTATGAAACAATTTCAAACTCATATGAATAGTCATTAATCAATTGGCTTAAATATTCTCTTTGATCCTTTCAAATAGAATTTATTTTCTTCAAAATTGGTTTCTAACTTCTCTTTGAATTCTTTGAACATTTTTCAAAGGATTCTGATATGTGTTTCATAAGATACACATATCTATATGTACTGACATCATCAGTAAATATAATGAAGTAATAAAACCTACCTTTAGCTTATGTATTCATTGCTCCATATACATCATTATGTATGAGACCCAATACGTATCACTTATTCGTCGTGTCAAGTGAAAAGTGATCCAGTTATTTTGCTTAATAAACAAGATTTGTATTCGTCATACAATTCAAAATCGAATGATCTCAAAATTCCATCATTATGGAGTCTTGATATGCTTTCTTGTTTGTAGGGCTAACTGGAAATACTAAAGGTTTATTGGATTTGAATCACTAAAATTAATCCAGTCACTATTCATGTCAAGTACATTATAGTTAAGGATTTACAAATATCATTATTTGTGAAACTCCATATGATATTTCATTTAAATAGAATGAATAACAATTATTCCTTTCATTACAAATGAAATTTAAACTTGTCTAAACAAGATCTATTATAACATTTAATTTAAGTGGAATTTCATAATAACATTTATAATATTTGTTTAATTAAGCCTTTATATAGAACAAGAATCAACTTCCTGTGGACAATCCAACAGCATTTGCTTCATTTCCAGTCGTAAGTCCACTTGTCATTTTATCAGATTTCTACTTATTTTGCAATTTCAGTAAATTAACATACATTTATGTGATTTATATCTAGTATCTAATAATAGAAATGTATAAGTGGATTGTTATATCATTTATATATTATTCGGTTGAAGTCATACTTCAAATTATTTTAGATCCTCTATATTTGTTAGAACAATTATGTTTTAAATTGTTTGAGGACAATCCTCAAATTTCAATGTTAGTTAGGAAATTCGATTTAATTTAATTTATCCTTCTAAAGGATCAATTTAAATTATCGGAGTTATTTGTTATTTAATATCTACAATAGATAATAAATGTATAATTTTAAAGTTTATATTAACATAAATGTATAATTTTAAACTAAAATACGCTCCCACTCAAATTAACATCCCTCTGTTTATATATACATATCGGTATATATGTATAATGGTGTTCCAAGATCCATATCTAGTCATGCCTTGACCCTGCTTTGGCTGAACTCAAAACACAACCTTTTAGGTAGACATCTTATGTCAATTATATTTTCTATATAACTCTTGGATCGCATGTTGAACATTTTGTTCAGTATTATTCATTTGCTCAAAATGTAGAATAATTCATGCTGTTGTCTCTAAGGCCGTAATCGTATTATGCAGCCTAGTTAAGTCAGACCCAATAATACGTTGGAGCACCACATTTTACTCCATCGCATATAACAAAAATAAAAGGTGCACAACTCTTTGGCGTTAGTTACAACCATTGATCTTAGACAGTGATTAGTATATTATTGGAAGACTTCACCATGACTTAATATAACAAAAAAAAATTGCTTTAAAGGAAATTTTATAATTAGTAGTGACGAATAATATCATAGTTATTCACATATCATAATATATGTGTTTTATATTCATAATATAAATGGGATTTAAATAAAATATATGAACCATGTATATTTACTTAAATTCAACAATATATAGGTATCATATCTACATATTATTTTGAACATTTCAAAATTAATTAGTTATTTTAATTCTACCAATAGAAATTATATTCATATCTAATATGAACTTCAATTAACTAATTCTATATCCATATTTATAAAAAAATCAACGCTTGCTCATATTTTACATAGTTTCTGATTTTCTTGTTCAAAACAATATACTACTATTTCCAACAAATATAATGTAGTTCACAGATATTCTAACCATTCATGTATTCATGTACATAAGCCATATATAATCCAATTATATATACAAACATAACAAGGTACTTGTATATGAGAGAACACATTATTAGACACAAAAGGGTCATATTTAAGATAATGTATATTACTGATATTTACACTGATTACATATTTCAACGCTGTGCATGAACCCGTTCATGTCAATCAATTATACATGTCATGCTTCTGATTTTACATTGTTTTACACAATCACCTCAGAAAATATATATAAAACAGATGTTAACTGTATAAACTCTTATACATATTCAGATCCTAAAAAAAAATAAAAAATGCAGATATGCAATTTCAATAAATTGCCGAACCCGGCTCTTGATTGAGTTGCCATTCTTCCACTGAAACAATTTCAGTAATTACCTGTCAAAACAATTTTAATTCGCAGGATTAATATGTTTTGAATACATCAAATGTTTTTATGAACATGTTGTAATATGCATACATCAAATGTATACATATTTTGTATGCATAATATTATACGTACATCAAATGTATCTATATATATGACATACATGCACAATAATTCTATTTCCTTTCAGTATCTAAATACCGTCTGGCTTTAAAACAGGTTTTTGCCTAGTTCTAAAAGCATGTTTCAAAACAGAGGCTTATGACATAGATGTTCATAGGAACATCATATAATCATAATATATATATATATATATGGAGATATGAGCCAGTTCAATTTTGTAAAGGTCAAAAATGGCTTAATGACCGAAATTACAACCTGAAATTCAAAACAAGTTGTATCATATGCATGTATCAAACAGTTTGATTCATTTTCAAACAGTAAAGCCATAATCCATTGTACATATAATTATGTGATTAATTAATCTGATGATCAATGTTCTCATGGTTGAGAATCATTACTTGAAATTCTTATTTGTACTAGCATGTAAGCTTTTGCTGAATCCTTTTACTTTTACTCAAAAGGTGTTAACAAACATGACTATCTATGTGATGTTTGGAGGTGAAATATATGATTCAACAATACAAACATATATATCAAATATATTTATGCAATAAGGCAAATCTCATTTGCTGTATTGATAACAATGCACAATTTGGAATGCCCAATGTGTCTTCACACAATGCATGGAATTATTTATTGTTGTCATATGTAGTTAAAATCGTGTGGAGACTAATTTAAATGTTGCATCTCCAATGCACATTTATAATATATATACACTTATATATATTAATATGTATATGCAGCTGAAATCTGCATATATTAAATTTATACTGTAATATAATACAGTTTTTCAATTATCAACAGATCAAATCTGTTGTGGTTATTAAAACCAGGACTCCTGTTTATATATATACTTGTACAAATTCTCGCAGCATCACATTATAAGAATCTGTAATAATTTGAATGTCTGGTTTTAATCACTTATACTCGTAGTATAAATCCAAAATTAAAATAGGAAATCTTGTTTCCTGTAATTTCGAAATCAGACTATATTATATATATATATACTTATCTTAATAAATATATATAATCAATACTTTCAATTCCAGATGCATTTTATACAGCTGGACAATTGCATATATGTCAATACATATGTTCTATACATATATTCATATAAAACACATCTTGAAGTTATTTTACAGATTTATCAAATCATAATATAGTTGTTATGATTTTAAGCAGGTTAGTACATTATTATATAATGTAAGTATAAAACCATGGCGACTCATATAACTTTATAAGTTTCAAACGCAATTTTGATTGAACAAATAAGATAGAATTGATTTCTGCCATCAAAATAAAATCAAGATTTTTTCTGATGTTACAAATAAAACCAGAAAATATGTCTTAATAATATTTAATTCCATAAGATCAAGTATTATTAAAATTTAAAACCTGAAAGATTAGTCAAGAAATGATCAAAATCTCTGATCAAAATCAAATGCATGTGTTACTCAGTCACAACTTTTATCTCCAATTTAATCAAACATTTTGATCATCGATTTTACAGAGTTTATGCAAGCACACACAGATATATATATTTACATGTAACTGAAATGTAAAATTAAAATCAGATCAAATCTGATGTATTCATATCAGTTAACTAGTATATATGTTACTTTGCTATTAAACAGTATAAAACATATCAATTTTGATGTGTTTATTACTACTTTGCTAGACACAGATAATCTGATCAAATCTGATAATTCATGACCTGTTTTCTATGTTTATTCATCATATTTTATGTTTATATATATATATATATATATATATATATATATATATATATGTCAAACATATAAAATGTCGATATGGCAAGATAGATGTTCATATATATATGTGCATATACATATACCAGATGTGAATTATCATGACAATTTCTGTGAAGACATTTATCACTTGTCTAAACAGCTAGCTTATAGTATAACTTACATGTTAGTTTACACATGAAAATAGCACTATGTGAACTAAGGTTGCATAAACAATTTTCTATCTTAGATTTAACCTGAATTGTAATATACATGTACAGTTAAATCTGTACTCATCAGAAAAAGAAACTAAGGTAAATATGGTGCTCAGTCCAGGTGATAACAGATTATCCAATGTCAATAAAAACAAAGAAAGGATTACCATGTTTAAAACTGTAGTTAAACAGTTAGGATAGAAGCAGAGTAAACAGGTAACAATTTTGGGGTTTAACCAAATAAACATTTCCAAACACATACTGACATATAAACTGTGTGTTATTGTAATCTCATTCATGGAATCATAACTGAGCTCAGACTAAATACATCTAATAGATATGATTCAAAATCTATCTAATATACATATTAAATCTTGTGTAACAACTACAGAACGGAATAATAGTTGATTTCCTTTTAAAACAGATTCAATATATAGGTTAAACCTTTTACACTAACATAAGAATTGGAATTTCAGTCATTCACAATTGAATTAATATCATATATTAATTCAAAGTCATTCAGACGAACAAGACTAAATTTTGTTTGTCACAAAACGATTTTAGTTCATAATTGAATGTTTACAAAATTCTAGATCTCATCAGTTCGATGTTCATAACATCGACTAACATGTTACTATAAAAATTTCAAGGCCTAACCGATACTCGAATCAATATAACCTAGCTCTGATACCATTGAAGTGAAATTAGGATCAATTTACAGTGGAAGTCACCAAATTTAAACCTAATTTGTAATCGAAACCATGATAGAAATTAAAATTTCGTACCTTTCAGCTGTTCTTAAAGTCGAATCAAAATAGGATCTTGAGCTTGTTGAATCCAAGATCCAGATCAGATCGAATGTAGTGCTTGAAGTCCAGCACCTCTATAAGAAATCCACCGACGTTGCTCTCGAATCAAATCGAGGAAAGAGGAGGTAGTACTAGCTAAATTGGGGCTATATTGGATCAAGGGTTTTTGAGGATTTCGGCAGTAAAAATTATTAGAGTAAGGTCGTACCCCTTCATTTATAATATTAAAACCGACAATGTCTCTAACCCTATGACCCATTCACCCTTATCTAAATAATAGTGTAATAACCCGAAAATCTGGGCCAGTTTAAAATTTTTATTTTGGCAATTTTAGCGAATTTTGAATATTTAAAATGAATTATTTTAAATATTATCGACGAGAAATTTATTTTGAATATAATTCGACGTATATTTTATATACGTCGTCGTTAGAATATATAATAATTATATATAATTATAAATAGAATTGAAAATGGCGCGGTAGTTCGATAATTCGATTTCAAACTTCAATTGGATGTACCGGGTGCAAAACAATCCGGATTTTAGTGAAACCAAAAACAATAGGATCTAATTGATGATATCTTTCTAACGGATGTAAGAAACTGAGATTTCACTTTAAAAATTGAGAGATATGTCCAGTTGAAAATTCTGAATAGTCGCTATGGAATTCAAGCCCTTAAAAATGGACATTTTGCAAATGACCTCGGATTTCGACGAAACCAGTTTTGTTGGGTCCGTGAGGTCGAATTATTGCTAGGTTTCAAATTTCATAATTTTCTGAATCAATATGTGAGCGTGGCAAAGGAAAACGTGTTTTGACCATTTCAGTTGATTTTAATCGACTGGAAATTGGCCATTTTTCTTACGGTCTCAGAATTCGATGAAACTAGTTTTGTTAGGGCCGTATCGTCAATACGAAGCTAGAAAATATTTTTCTGCAATTTATAGAGTTAGTATGTGACCCCGGTAATTCGAAATGTACGTTTAAAATTCAATAAAGTGATTTAAATGTAAATTTAACGGAAACTGATTGTAACAATCAAATCAGCTTGCGATACATATCCCATTGTGTTCGGAATGGGGGTAAAACGCTATGGACGACAGGCGGTGGGCCTCGTTTCGAGGTCGTATGTGGAAGTCAACTCTTTAGAATAAAATAAATTAATTAATTAATAAAATAAAATAAAAAATAATAATATCTCTCCTCCCTTTATCTCTCTGCCCCCCCCCCCCCCCCCGTTCAAATAGAAATGGAAATTGGAAAGAAGAGAAAAAAAAAAAAAGAACGAACCCGTCGTTCGAAGACCGCCGCCGCTCCTCCAGGCGGAGCGCCACCGCCCTTCGATCCTCCGCCTTCATCTTCCCCCATCCTCTTCCCTCCGTCGCTCAGCTCCGACGCGAGACCCCTCCTGCAGCCAAATCAAACCCCACGCCCTAATCAAGACCCGACGCCCCCTAGGGCCAGCGCCGCCGTGCCTCGCCCAAAGCCGCCGAACTCTGACAGCCCCCACCCCGCTCCATCGCGCGAAGACCAAACCCCCCCCCCCCCTTCGAAAACTGTCTGTAAGTTTTTATTTTATTTTATTATTTATGTTATTTATTTTATTTGTATATACAGAGTTTTAGAAAAAAGAAGAAAAAGAAAGATAAAAACTGATTTTTATTTATTTTCAAAACTGATTTTTATTTATTTTCAAAACTGATTTTTATTTATTGTTAAAACTGAATTTTCTTTATTTTAAAAAAACTGTTTTTTTTGTAAGAAATAAAGAAAACTGATTTTATTTTAAAGGGTTTAAACTTTAAAATAAAAAAAAAGGTATGATCTTTATATTTTTAAAGTGATAAAAATATGATTTTTATATTTTTAAAGTATTAAAAATATAGTCTTTACTATATAGGAATATTAAAAATATGATTTTTATATTTTTAAAGTATTAAAAATATAATCTTTATAGGATAGAGAATATAAAAATATCATCTTTGTATATGTAACGTAATAAAAATCTGATTTTTATTTTATATACGTTGAAATCAAGTGATGAAATTTAAAAAGGTGAAATCTTTAAATTTAAAAAGGTGAAATCTTTAAATTTAAAAAGGTGAAATCTTTAAATTTAAAAAGGTGAAATCTTTAAATTTAAAAAGGTGAAATCTTTAAATTTAAAAAGGCGAAATCTTTATATAGAAAATAGCGTGATAAAAATATAATTTTTATCTATATAACATAGTAGTAAAAATTCGATTTTTATATATTGAACTTCGAAATAAAAATATGATTTTTATATATTGAATAGCGTAGTAAAAATTCGATTTTTTAAATATATGAAGAGGTTATAAAAATATGATTTTTAAATTGAAAGTGAATAAATAAAAATATGATTCTTATTTTAAAGACATCGAAATATAAAAATGTGATTTTTATATATATAGTGACTACGGGCAACGAAGATGACGAAGATACAATGAAGAAGAAGATTTCAATCAAAAGAAGAGTCAAGATGATCGGATAGCTTTCGGTGAGAACTTCTCACTCAAATTCTATTTTTCTAGTTATATATATATATATATATACTAGGATGCAGACGGTGCTTATTAGAAGCACTCGACACCCGTCCACATACCATGGACTTGTTTGTTTGGTTGTGTAGTTGGTTAGATTATTTGATTGGATTTGATTGATTGGTTGAATTGGAAATTGATTAAAATTGATATGTGAATGGCGTGGGCCTTCACTAGACCGGGGATAAGGCTAGGCCTCGTCCCGTTTCTAGTATCGTGCCGTTATGCCGCCGAAATTTTCTAAAATATGTTAGAAAAATAAAAATATCATTTTTATTGTGTAAATGAAATGAATAGAAATTCAAGTGTTGAAATAGAATATTTTATCGTTAAAAATATAATTTTTAACGTGAAAGTGAATAAATAAAATATTTATAAACAAATCGGCCGATTTGTTTATATACACTGATTTGACTGATATTGATTGGGTTGATAAATTTTACACATCGCCCAACTGCACAAATAAAATCTGTGTTTGATTGTTTGAAACCCCACACGGGTGTTGGGATGAAATTTGAAGTTCACTCATCCTGATTGATCAAATATGTCGATCGATTGATTGACAGGCTGTTATAAGCGTTAGATATCGATATTTGATGCTTATACAGTGTAGTGCACTTTGGTTGATGGTTGATTATTTTTCGACGCTATTATATACATGTGTTGTATGGAATCCATATAATTAACGTTATATGGTGATTGATTGGGCCTCATTCCAATTGGGAAAATAAGGAATATTATAAAAGAAAATTCATGTGTTGAATATAAAAATAGTCATGTGTTGACGATGTGCATGTGTTGAGTGGAATATTTTATATAATCAAAATTACATCTTTATCACATTTAAAATTAGAACTACTTCCCAGTAGAAGTCCAATTGAAAATCAAACGATAGATACCATAGTTTTATAAAATATTTTACATAACAAAAATAGTGATGTGTTGACAGTACTCATGTGTTGAGATTAGTCGTGTGTTGAAAGAAATATAGGTTCATGTGTTGAATTGAATAGAAGTTTTTGAAATATATAAAGCCGTGTGGATTAGAGATGCGCTATTTTGACGTGAACGATATTTATATCGATTTTATTCGTTTTACAACGAATATTGAAAAGTGATTTCAAAACTAAATATTTTGAAACGAAATTCAATTGAATTAGATTAAAATTCGAATTGAATAGGAAGTGAATTTGAATTTGAATAAAATAGGAATGAATTGAATTGAAAACGATTTCGAGATGAATTGAATTGAAAACAATTTCGAAATGAATTGAATTGAAAACGATTTCGAAATGAATTGAATTGAAAACGATTTCGAGATGAATTGAATTGAAAACGATTTCGAAATGAATTGAATTGAAAACGATTTCGAAATGAATTGAATTGAAAACGATTTCGAGATGAATTGAATTGAAAACAATTTCGAAATGAATTGAATTGAAAACGATTTCGAAATGAATTGAATTGAAAACGATTTCGAAATGAACGGAATTGAAAACGAATTCAAATTGAATTGAAAGTGAATTGAAATGAATTCAAATTGAATTAAAATTTGAATTGAATAGAAATGAATTTTAAAACGAATTTATAGAGAAGAATTCAATTTTGATTTGAATTGAAATGGAAGTTGAAATTGCTTTTGAAACGAATTCAAAACTATTTTTAAAATTCGTTTTAAAAGGAAATCGACGAAATATATATTATATATATTATATATATAATATAATGGCCTGAATAGAACGCGCCGCGCCGCGGCAGTTCGTGAATTTCGACCACTTATTTCAAACGGACATTGCGGGAGATCCGATCGTCGGATTCTCCTAAAACCGGAACCGTTGGGTTCGTATCGAAAAGAGCTTTCCAATGAATATTAGAAATTTGAAATCTAACGGTTGGATTTGGAATTATGTCCAAATCAAATTCGAAAAAGGTCGCTGTAAGTGCAGTTCGATGGCCGTTGTTGGAAATCGACTGTACGGGCCTTGATAAAATTAATAAAAATATCTATAATTTGTGTAAAATTATAATATGTGAATTGGAAAGATTTGGGCTGGAAAATTCCACATTTGAAAAGATAAAAATAGATTTTTATCGAAATGAACTAGTTTTGAACTAGAATTGAAATCAATTTATTTTTAAAATAAATAAATTGAATTTGAAAGTGATTTTGAAAATAATCGATAATTTCCAATACGTGAATTGGACTAGAGTTGAATCGAAATTATCTTCGGGATATTTCGATGTTGGATTTCGTGACTATACAGATATTGTTATGGGAATTTGAAAGATATTTTATATCGTTATTTCCAATACGATATTTGTTGGTTTCAGAATTTGATATTGAATATAAGCCGATATATTTTCTATTCAGAGCCTTGTATTTAATATCAAATGTGATTTGGTTTGTCGTGAATCGTGTTTTTATGACATTGGTTCTTTAACCCAGTTAAAGGCAGAATATTGATTTTTGAGAAGATTAAAACTAAGTGGAGTTTTAATGAATCTTTAATTAGATTAAAAATGTGAATTGATAATTTTAAATTATCAAATCTGAAAGGTGATCGAGAGTGGAGTACCACCAGTTTTGCTCCAAAGCGATAGTTAAATCTATAATTAGATTTGAACGTGAAATGGTAATTAATTTTACCGATAACACAGTGGTGTTAGATGTGGAGTATTACCAGTTTTCTCCATGGGATATATAGGTTGGGATTGGGAAACAAAATAAATAATTACTTCGGTGTGGTTCGTTAATCCCGACTAGTTTGCAATGATATCCAAAGGAGGATTAAAGAATAAATTTAGAAGAATTTATCTTGGATAAAATTAATGGGAACCTTTCCCTAAGAATGTGATTTTGTGAATAAAAGAATATTCTGAATTGGAATGAGGCGTTTGTTGTGTTTGTGTAACATTCGTTTATTATATACGTGGGTTATTCAGAAAGGCCGGGTTTATACCCATTCTGAATAACCGATTCGACGAGATGTCGAAGATGAAGACGGTGGTTGAAGACCGGAAGTCTTCACATCGTTTGGGTGATTACTGATGATCTTGATTGGGCTGTACACCCAAGATGAGGGAAACAGTCGGTGATCGTCCAGACGTACTTGGAGATCGATGGATATGCGAGGAAAGTGCCTCCGGTTTCGTTCAGACCCAGAACGGACTTGTAAATGGACTGTGTGTCTGACATTGGATTTTAGTCCGTGTGATTGATCTCTATTAAATATATATCTGTTTGGCGGCGGAGAATTTATTCTCTTGCTTAACGCCCTTCTCTGAGACGTACGAGCTCAGGGGTTATATATTGATGGATATCAAACGCATGGAGTGAATTGCCTGTGTGGCATGCGTAAGTGGCAATTGATCAAGGCTTCTGTTGAAAAGCAAAGTCTTGTGGTTGATGATCAAAGCACGGCCTGTGTGGCGTAGCTTTGTGTGTAACGTGAATTCGCGAGCCTCACACCTCGGTATGAGTCAAAAACGGGAGACGGACCGCTGGGAGAGCACGACGTTTCTTTCTAGCTAGGGTGGTGTCAGTGACCTACCAGCCCTGACATTTATATACTTTTCACCTGTGTGGTTGTTGGATACGAGGCGCCTCGGATATAGGTCTGTAAGGACCGGGAAACGTGTGTTCAGGAATTGCCAATCCTCAAAAGTAAGAGAGGACCGGCCCTGAAGATCCAAGGATCACAGTGGGGTCCTGAGGCATTTGCTAGAGTGTCTCGAATCGGAGAGGAGCTTGCCCCTTGCCTCGGCTCATGACGGAAATCCAATTTCCAATACGTGATATTGCGGTTTTAATTGTAGAACTAGTATGGCGACATGATAGATGGTACCCATGCCGCCTATGATTGATATTTATGATGTGAAATTGTTTTGACACTATACACTTATAGTAATATCAAAATAATGTGTTTTAAACGTATCAAGCATGCTTTGGCTGTTATAAGGGAAAACCCTATCCTCCGGCTTGCGTTGCATTGTGTGATGGGACCTGGGTCTTATAACAGCTTCATTTTTCTTTATTTAGCATTGCGCTGTTTGTTCTATGCACTGGTATTCTTGGGAGGAAACCCGTTCCGTGTTATACGGCGTGGTCCCTGGATTTACCTAACTTTAAAAATAAAGATTAACTGTTTTAGTTCTCACACCAGTCCCATGACTGACCTGGAGTTTATTGTTTTAACCTAAACTCTGGGTGCCCCTATTTTCCGCACGGGCAGCTAGTAGTTTTGGTTTTGCAGATTTATATTCACAGGGTCCTGATTTACAGCTGGAACGATGCTCGGAAAGCTCTGTATCCTTGTATCACTTCTAGTTGTGTTTTGTATATTTTCCGCTGCTTTGTAAATTATTGTAATCTCTGATATTTATCGAATGAAATTTATTCACTTATACTCTGTATATTCTTGTATCTGATGGAATTGTTGTAATAACAATGAAATGTTCTTCCGTCTGCGTTCTATTTTGTCTTGTACTCAATTCTATCCGTGCTTTCCTTAACGGGGAAGTTCGGGTCGTCTCATTTTGGTATCAGAGCTTTGGTTTACAGAGCTCGAGAACAAGACACATTAGAACCATACGAAAGAATTCATCAGATATTGGATTAGTAATATCCAATTAGAATTACTCGTTAGAGATAGGATCAGTAGTATCCTAGAACGAGTGTGAAGAGTATATTTTTCAAATGAAAACAATTTTGTTTTGAAAATTTAAATCATTTTATACGTATTTGAATATTTATTTATTTTGAATATGGACAATCGAGTATATATAGATTTCGCGTATACGCGTCATGAACGTATATTCGAAGTTTTAATATACTGGATAGATATGGAATCACATTCTAGACACCCGGAGATGGTTCTGATGATTGATATATCATCATCAGAATTTATGTTCGTGTTTCGAAGGTGTGATTTCTATATATTTCCATTAGACTGGTGTGAGAACCAAAACTTATATAGTTAGAACACTTTGTTGTGAATTGGCATCAAAAACATGATTTCTGTATATATATCAAAAAAATTATGAATTTGAAACTCTAATTCACTAATTGATTGATGTTTGTGTTGTTTGTTTAATTGTTTGCTAATTTTTAACCATTTAGCCTAATATAATCAAATATTGAATTGTATTGAAAATCGGTCGCATTTGCTTGCATATATATATATATACTTACATTGAACAGGTCATAGCAAGGAGGCTAGAGCCAGAGAATAAAATTTGTTTGCCCGACAAATAGGTACATGTTTACTACATAATTTCCTGTTTTGTTTGGGTGATGATGATTTTGTGAGCCTATTGGCTTTTTCTTTTTCTTTTTGAGATCTGAAGGACCGGGGAAGCTATTTGAAATTCCCCGATGCTCCCGGTGCAGGGGAGGTTATGGCGAAATTTTTCGAAAATTTAGGGTGTTAGCCAAATTTTTGAAATTTTGGAAATTCTCAGAAACTAAAAAGTTGGAGAATGGAAGCCAGATCGAGCGTAGAGTTGAATGATCAAACCACTTTCGACTTTGTTCCTTTTCGGGGACGAAAAGTTTTAAGTGGGGGAGATTGTAATAACCCGAAAATCTGGGCCAGTTTAAAATTTTTATTTTGGCAATTTTAGCGAATTTTGAATATTTAAAATGAATTATTTTAAATATTATCGACGAGAAATTTATTTTGAATATAATTCGACGTATATTTTATATACGTCGTCGTTAGAATATATAATAATTATATATAATTATAAATAGAATTGAAAATGGCGCGGTAGTTCGATAATTCGATTTCAAACTTCAATTGGATGTACCGGGTGCAAAACAATCCGGATTTTAGTGAAACCAAAAACAATAGGATCTAATTGATGATATCTTTCTAACGGATGTAAGAAACTGAGATTTCACTTTAAAAATTGAGAGATATGTCCAGTTGAAAATTCTGAATAGTCGCTATGGAATTCAGGCCCTTAAAAATGGACATTTTGCAAATGACCTCGGATTT